>CAIGRF010064964.1:3522-18297 GCA_903798235.1 Fraxinus ornus
AGTGGGGTGGGTAGAAATTGGGGTAGGTATATATATTATTTTAATTTTACAAAATCATTATTAATTAAAATTATAAAAACCTGAAAATTGAATAAAAAACTTAAAAATCTGAAATTTGAAATGGTAAAAGAAAATGCATGGTTTGGTGTAATTTCCACATAATATACTCATAATCCTATAATAAATGACAAAAATAACAAACAATAATCACTATTTGATACTTGTAGATGCATTCATGTCGCACAATACGCAAGTCACATACAATTATTTAATCACGGACTCTACACAGATGTCATATAAATAAGGGCACAAATTATATGCAAAGATAGCCATATTATAACCATATGATTCATCACACACTATAGATTTCTCACAAACACATAATGGGCTAGTCTCGTGGAATGAGGCATAATTAATTTTATTTACAACTCAATAATATTGTTCAAGTATTTTCACTTAATAAAATAAAACATATCAAATCTAAATTTGCATAGAAAATATAAATCTACATAAAAATTATTAATATTGCTGAGTTAACTTTTCTAATATAGCTTTTTTGAATCTAGAAGAAACTCTAGACAATTTCTATTTTTTTGTGTCACATTATTTTAACACAATACATGTCAACTTGTATTCAAGATGAATTTGTTTCAACGTTATTATTATTATTATGTAATATGCTTATGTAACACTTTGTTTTAGCGATGCGCTATTGCATTGGAGATGCTTTTAAATAATTATTTTTTCATACTCCAACTCACTCACATATTTTCTCGTTTCAAGCTCAGAACAACTGCAAAATTCTAAGCAGCCCCTTTTAGGAGCTCGAAAATAGAAATTCCATGAGTTAAGTTTCAAGAATAGATATTAATATTTAGTCCACGTTAGGTGGGATTAAAATCACATTTTTTTGTAAATTTTAATAAAAGTTAACAAAATGTATAGATGAAAATTATTAATTTCGACTTAAATTAAAATTTTAATTCCTATCAAACAATAGCTTAATTTACTACCAATCAAGAATGCCTTGTCAAAATATGACATCCTTTTTTTCAAAATAACCTTTTCATTAGTCAAAGGGATAATAAAATTCAACATCAACCATACATAGGTATTGCTAATGTACTAAGATGCCATAACGACGGGCGACTGAAATACAAACAAAATGTAATAGGTGATTGCATTCAAATTTCTACCTATTATAGACAAAGAAGATATTAATCTCACGTTGTTAAGTTAGTCAATAGTACTTCTAATGTTAATATTGTCCTCCAATATTGTAAACTAGGAGTTAATATTAAAAGAATTCTCACATCTATTAAGGCTATGTTTGAGTCCAATTTTTTTTTTGGAAAAATAAATTTTGTAATAGTGATTTTTTTGAAAAATATGTCGTTAAAACGTAGGAAAATGTATTGGCTTTACGTGCAAAAATTTTTATTTCCAAAATGTGTGATTAAAAATATGTTTTGAGAAAAAATGATTATTATCATTATTTTTAAATGGAGCTCATACAGGGGCTAAAGCTTAGTACGACAAATTTATAAATAGTTTATAAAGAGATAATATTAATCCTATAAATTTTGTAGATAATAATAAGCAAGAGTTTTAAATGGCATAAAATTTGGCAAAGCGTGTAAGTCAAGCCTAGAGAAAATAAATATTTTTTAATATTTTATTTTTATTTTTTAAAGAATAATACATAATCACTTCATACATAATTTTTAAAATTCTAATAAAATATAATTATCAAAATCAGAAGTACTCCAAGTCAATAATATTATGTATGTGGACCGAGAAAATTATGTTCGTAGGCTTAATTTGGACTAGGATAAGTTTTTTCTTCGGTATATTTCCTTTTTTAAGTTTTAGTAATAACTTAGCATTTTGTTAAGTTGGACTGCGAAACAGGAAAATATTGTTTGCTTGAACAATCATGCTACATGAATATTAAGATTGATATAATGTCACGTGTTGAACAGTTTAAAACATGATCAATTTTTTCATCTAATCATCTACTGAAACATGCAATTATATCAAACTTTCTATCGAATTCTCCCAGCAAAGTAGTTTTATCCTTGCTCGAAAAAGAGTGCACTTGAGTAGTTAATGTAGAGTTGATTGTCTATTTTTCCTCCTAGGCCTACCTAGCGGGTCTTTTAGAACATTGATAATGAATATTAATTATTAATAAATAGTTAAAATTAAAGTTTTACTTTGATTGAACCTAATTTGATTTATTATATGTTTGGGAGCCATTAATTATGGAGAATGCATGTTCGTGTTAAATTTAAGAGGGTACAACTGCATATTTTGTCTTGGTAAATGATCATAATAAAAACTAATTTTTCAATTTTACCCTCATTTCCTTCTTTTACTTAATTTATTGGTTCGGAGAATGTTAGGGGTAGGGGTGTCAACGAGCCGTGAAACTTTTTGTCTGAGCTCGACTCGAGTAAAAATAGTTCGAATTTGTTTTTGGTCCGAGCCCCAGCCGAGCAAACGTTCGGCTAAAAAATTTCGGCTCAACCCGAGCTTTCAGCTCTTGCCATAGAGAGCGAGGCAGGTCCGAGCTTGCTCAATTTTTTTTAAAAAAATTTGTGACAAATTTAATTTTTTTTAAGGAATTTAAAATTTTTGCAATTTATATGTTTTATAAATAATAAAAAAAATATTAACATATAAAAAANCTGTTTTATCAAATGTAATTCTGGTTGTGTTTTTTAAATCTTGACAAAGAATTTGACGTTTCACAAATTTCAAAATTTATATGTTATTTAATACTATATTAACATTAAACCTTTAAAAGTTATTGAATAATCATATGTTTTTTAATAAAATATTATTTTAAAAAATTCTCAAAATTTCAAAGTAAACGCGTTTTCCATTTTTTTGTTTTCGAAAACAGTTTTTCAGAATGACAAAGAGAACGCATTTTCAGAAATTTCAAAACAAACACTCAAAACACAAAACACAAAACGAATTCAAAACTCAAAACACAAAACTGAAACACAAAGAGAACGGCCCCTGAGTTTTTCCATGTTTTCAAGAAGTGGGAAATGTGTGTATTTGGATGATTTCAAGAAATTGACACATTAAGTGAAGAAAATTTAATAAGAGTATATTAGTAAAGAAACACAACAAAATATTATATATTAAGAAATTGACTTATATATTTGGGATAAGAGAAAAAAGAACCCATCCCATTGATTGGGATTGAGGGAGTAATATTACGACACAGTGCACGAGGGAAGAAAAGTCTTCGCCTCTGTAGGTTTTTTGGAATATTTTGTCCGTTGGACTTTTTGCCTTAAAAAAGTAAATTCAAACCATTGATAAAAAAAGATAGTGATATTGTACGTGTACCTAACTTTGAAAAACATGTCAGTAAGTTATGAAAATCATCATGAATAAGGTAATTTGTTCCTACTTTCAACGTACTGTGTCGAAATTGACTGGCGACTCAAATTTGAGAAAACTCATCGAATAAAAAAATGGAGCACATAATGGTGTTAACATTGACTGGGCAACTCAAGCTCAAGAAAAACTCATACTATAGATTCAAAACAAGTTCGGTCCAATTCGAGTCCATTCGTGAGTGATTATGCGATAATGAAAGAGCCATAATCGAGCTTGATATTCTAGCTCGAAAACTCATGAGAACTACTTTAACTAGCCTGGTTGTATTCAAAAAATCAAATTAAATTATTCTTATTTCACTTCTCCATTTTTCACACAATTTCTCCCCGACTTTGCTAGAATATCCTTGAACTATAACGATGCATTTATTGTTGCTAATAAATTCTACTTTTAATTTAATTTTATTTTTTTCACAATCACTACATGATGTAATTTCACACACGTCAATTAGAATATTTATTTTCTAATTATGATTTTAATTTTTTAAATTGTGGTATATTTCTAAAAAATAAATAAAGACAAAATGGTTTAATTTGCAATATTAGTGGGTTTGTGGGTCATTTCGGTCCTTAGATTTGAAAAATGGCCCGAAGGGGAACTAGTTAATACAATATTTTCAAATATGATAATTCAAGACCAAACATATTTGAATCAGATTGAAATATATATGTTGTCTTAGCCGTCCTACCTAATTTGACCTATCTACTTCAATGGTCTTTCTACTCAATTTGTGTAGGCATTCCACAATCACACAATACATCATAATCACACCTCTGGAATTTCATTCAATTAGTAGGCAAGCGAGGATCATTAATTAATTTCATGACTTCTTCCTCTTTTTGGGTCTAGTCAAATTGTAATTGCAAAACATAGTTGTCATTGTAGAGAGATTCATAAAAGAGCAATGCCCTGCACCACAGGGCCTCACAGGCTCCTCACAAAGGGTGAGGCCCCTGTGAAGCAATGCCATGTACAAAGGGCAACGCTCTTCATAAAATTGGCTTGAGTTTTAGAACAAAGCCAGATGAGGGTGGTAAAAGACAAGAAGCATTATGGTCTTATATGTACATATGATAAGACTGTTCATTCATATTCGATCATGACAAAATCAACCCGAAAGTTGGTATACTAAAAATAATCACGCACACAATGAATTATTGGACAAATGTCACTAAACACAAACCTCAACAAACTTTGGACATGGGATATAAATCAATCATGACTTTTAAAATAAGGGATAATTGCAGTAAAAGCCCCAAACCTTTAAAAAATTAACAGACTTTCCCCAAATCTTTGGTTTGTTGCAGCCATCATCCCTAACCTTTCCAAACGTTACACGTGAGGCCTTTTGGACTGTTTCCTTTCATTTCTCCGTCATTTGACTACTAAAATAAAAAAAAAAAAAAAAAATTGACTACTTTCTACCAAAATAGGGAAAGACAAAATGGTAACTTACTATTTTCCCATAAAATAATTAAAAAGTGATGCCCAAAACAAAAAATAAAAAATAAAAGAAAAGAAAAAGGAAAATGTATATTTTTCACCCTCACCCTCACCCTCACCCTCACCCCCATGCTCAAGCCCAACCCCTCAACCCCAAACCAAAAATCTGCCACCGCCAATGACGACGACGACGACGACGACCACCACCACCACTGTGAACACTGTTTCTTGATGTCTTTGTATTGACTTATGTTTATTAAAAATGAACCAAAATTGCAGTTGGAAAGTGAAATTTGAGTTTCGAAAATGGTTCAACATGAATGTGACTACTATGGTTTCCATTCCAATTTCAAGGCCACTTTCTAATAATGTTCAATAATAGTGGACCATGACCTCCTTAGCATAGGGTTGTTTTTTGGATTTTCTTTAGATCTTTAAAAATGAAGAAAATTATGAAAGGTGAATGTAAGTTACAATAAAATCATGTTGTGTATTGCAGGTTTGAAAATGTTATCTTTTTGAGGACAAAAGAGTCAGTTGATAATCATAATGAAATGCAAAGTTGCATTGGATTAATTGAAACTATTGTTCTTAAGGTGAAAGATAGAAATTGGTGCCCACTCAGAGAAGAAGAATAAAGAATCGATAAGGAATTAGCGTTCACGGTGGTGGTAGTGGTCGTCGTTGGCGATGGGCGTAGCGATGGCAGATTTCTGGTTTTGGATTGAAGGGTTGGGCTTGTGCGTATGAGGGTGATGGTGAGGAAGAAGAAGATACATTTTCCCTTTTTTTCTGTTTTCTTTTTAATTATTTTATGGGAAAAATAGTAAGTCATCTTGCCCTTCCCTATTTTGGTAGAAATTGGTCAATTTTTTATTTTAGTGGTCAAATGACGGAGAAATGGATGAAAAATGTCCAAAAGGGCATCACGTTCAACATTTGAAAATGTTAGGGATGACGGCTGCAACAAATCAAAGATTTAGAAAAAATCTGCTAATGTTTCGAAGGTTTTGGACTTTTGCTGCAATTATCCCTTAAAATAATGAAATGATGAAAGTGTTAGCGTTATATAATATTATTGCATAATATTTAGAGGGTGTTTGGTAGAGATTAAAATCAGATTAAAATTGAAAATAAAGCCGTTATTGTTGACTTTTATTAGACGGGTGGGACCCAATAACAGCCATATTTTCAATTTTAATCGGATTTTAAGCCGTACACCCAGCTTAATTCATTCATCAGTTATAGAGGGTGTTTGGTAGAGATTAAAATCAGATTAAAATTGAAAATATAGCCGTTATTGTTGACTTTTATTAGACGGGTGGGACCCAATAACAGCCATATTTTCAATTTTAATCGGATTTTAAGCCGTACCAAACAGACCCTTAGTTTCCTTTTTTATATGTTTCATTTTTATTTACATTTCTTGTAATATATAAACTTGTATACTTAATTGAAAATTTAGTTTTTGATGGGTCAATATATTATTGATTTTTCCCCTCTCTTTTTTCTTCTTCTCTTATCTTATCTTTTCTTTGAATTGACTCACTATATTGGTTCAAGGTAGCTCATGTTGTTGACATGGTATCAGAGCCTATAGTTGAGTGGAACTTGTGAAATTTCCTGATTGAAACACGTTGGAAATCCAAGCAAAAACCAGGTAAAAAAAAAAAAAAACCTATGTAAAACCCTACTCGACCGCAACTAAGAATCACGATTTCGATCGAATCAGAGATCGGATTATTGTTCAACAGGTCGAAATGCATCTTTCGGTTAGTTGTGTGGTAGTGGCGCATGGACTCACACGTAGTGACGTTTGGAGCGCGTAAGGGTGCGTGGTACGTTGATTGTCGTTGGTTTTCCTTAGAATTTGATGATTTCGTTGATTCGTAGTTAATTATTTGTTGACTTTTTGATGGCAAATGAAAGAGATGATTCACTTCAATCCATTAGTGTCAAATTAAATGGTAAATATTACTCACATTGGAGTACCGTGATGAGAAATTTTCTAAAGAGAAAAAGATTGTGGGGGTTATATTAGTGGAATTGTTGTGAAACCCAAGAATATTGCTAAGAATTATGTGACAGAGTTGGATAATTGGGAATCAAAAAATGTGAAAATTCTTATTTGGATTCATAATTCTGTTGAGCAATTCATTGGTACACAGTCAACAACGTTTGAAACAACAAAGTAAGTTTGGGAATATTTTTAGAAGTTATACATTAAGTCTAACTTTGCAAAGCACTATCAGTTGGAGATTGATATACGATCTTTACAACAGAAGAATATGAGTGTTCTCGAGTTTTATGCCGCTATGAATTCAATTTGAGTTGAGTTGGCTCTTATGGAATCAACGGGACTAAAAGCATGTGACGAATATATTACTTTTAGAGAGTAAAAGCGATTAGTTCAATTTCTTATGGCACTTTGCAGTGATTTTGAGGGACTTAGAGACTTTATTTTGCATCACACTCCACTTCCTCAGTTGATTCGGTGGTTAGTGAACTTGTAACTGCGGAAACACGTTTGAAATATCTTGCAGGAGAATCTCTTCCTCTATCTAGCACCTCATCTAGCACCTCAGTGTTGGCTGTACCCTCTCGACTGTCTACATAGAATCAGAACAAATGTTATGTTAGAGTTGCTAGTGATGAGTGTAACTTTTGCAAACAAAAGGGATATTGGAAGTCTCAATATCCTAAACTATTGAAAAAGCAGCAACCACAACCACAACACCGATCTTATCGTCACAATGCTAACATAGATGCCACCATGCCACCTAGTGACTCATTTTTACTTGGAGCACTACCTTCCTCTAATCTCATGTTGACTAATTTAGCAGAACTATTTCAGAAGCTCTTAGCCACACAATAACATGCTATGTCAACCTCTACTCAAATATATTTGTCATCTTAGAGTCATACGAGTATTTCTTCCTCATGGATTTTTGACTCAGGTGTTTCCAAACACATGTCGTCTAACTAAAAAATCTTTAATGACTTGCATCATTCTCACTCGTCTATGTCTGTTATGACTGTTGATGGCACACCATTGCATTTAGCAGGTGTTAGTTCTATTAACACATATAATTTATCGCTTTCAGATGTCTATTGTGTTCTGATCTTACTTTGAATCTTATTTCTATTGGCTAATTTTGTGATTCTGGATACTTAGTTTAGTTTTCTACTACTACTTGTCATGTGCAGGATCCTCTATCTCAGAAGCTGATTGGGATAGGTCGTAGACAAGGAGGGTTATATGTTCTGGATAATTTGAGACCACCACACATTGCTGCATGTGGTGTTAACTTGCCATCTTTATGTTTGAATTCATCATCTTCTAGTTTTTATTTGGGCATTCTAGCCTCGGACATGTTTTCGCTAGTCATTTGAAATTTTTAGTTTTTAAGGGTCAATGTGCATAACTGCAAACTCATGACATTTCTGATTGTAGTGGTTGTAAATTAGCTAAATTTAATGCTTTACCTTTTCCTCGAACTGTTTCTCATTTCGTTGTACCATTTGATCTTGTTCACTCTGATGTATAGGAATTTTCTCTTATTGCTACAAAAAGGAGGGACTAGATATCATGTATCTTTCATTGATGATTGTAGTCGTTATTGTTGGGTTTATCTTATGAGATAATGATATGACTTTCTTTCTATTTATCGTTCTTTTAGAGCATTTATTAAAGCTCAACATTCTGCTGTAATTAAGTGCTTTAGATGTGATTTGGGTGGAGAGTATACATCGGCTGATTTCTTTGAATTGCTTGCTCTTGATTGCACAATTCATCAAATCTCGTGTACTAATACATCCACAACAAAATGGTGTTGTTGGACGAAAGCATATGCACATTGTAGAAACTGCTCGTTCTTTTGTTTTGTTTGCCAAAGTCCCCAATGAATTTTGGGAAGAAGCAGTTCTCACTATTGTTTCTTTACTTAATAAGATTCCATCTTCTCACACTTTAAGTTTACCACTTTTGAAACATTTTATGAGCATACGCTTGATTATTCCTCATTAAGAATCATTGGATGTACTTGCTTTGTTCTTCGTACTGAAGTCGAACGCAGTAAGTTGATATCTCGCTCTGCTATATATGTTTTCTTGAGTTATGGGCAGAGACAAAAGAGTTATCACTCTTTGATCACATCAATAAAAATTATATGTTTTTTGTCATGTCATGTTTCTTGAGTACATTTCATTCTTTTATATCTCTGATAACACTCATGACGTGACTAAAACTGATCTCATTCGTATTGATCCATTTTCTAACAATATTGACAGACTACATTCCCATACCCCATGTATTGTTGATTCTTCATGTCCTACAGGTATACATGTGCCGACTCATGATACCCTTCCTTCTTCAATGGCTTCTTAAGCACCATCTGAGATCGTTGATCCATCTCTTGTTCCCTTCCTTCCTTGATATCTTCGATAAATTCGTAAGTTCACCGAGTTACCTGATTTTTCTTATTCTTATTATTTTGATCCTTTTGTTGTTTTCTAACCTCCATTCACAAACTATCTAAACCTTCTTCCTATAAAGAAACTATTTTGGATCCTCTTTTGCAGCATGTTACGGTTGATGAACTCTCTACTCTACATATGACAGACACTTGGGACTTGGTTGCATTGCCTTTAGGTAAACATGCTATTGGTTCTTGTTGGATTTATAAGATTGAAACCAAATTTGATGGTTCAGTTGAGCACTATAAGGTTAGATTGGTTGCTAAGGGTTTTAATCAACAGTATGGTTTGGATTATGAGGAGACTTTTGCTCTTGTTACCAAGATGACCACTATTCGTACACTTATTGCAGTTGCATCTGTTTGTCAGTGGAATAGTTGGATATCAAAAATGCTTTTTTAAATGGAATCTTCAAGAGAATGTTTATATGGTTCCTTATTCTGGTCTTTCTCACTTTCCTGGATATGTTTGCAAGCTCAAGCAGTCACTTATAGCCTTAAACAAACATCTCATACCTGGTTTGAGAAATTCTCCAATGTTGTTATGTCTCTTGGTTTTACATCCAGTCATCATGATTCTACCATATTCATTAGATATACTTCAGCTAGTTGTATTTTACTTTTAATGTATGTTGATGATATGATTATTACTGGTGATGATGTTCATGGGATTGCAGATTTGAAATCAGAATTGACTCGTCATTTTGAAATGAAGGACTTAGGTGTATTATCTTATTTTTTTTAGATCGAAGTTGCTTATTCTCCTAGAGCCTACCTTCTCTCTCAGTCTAAGTATACTATAGATGTTATTGAGTATACTCAACTTACTAATACTAAAATTGCTAATACTCCTCTTGAGTCCAATAATTGATATTCACTCTTCGACGGTGTACCCTTGACTAATCCCACTTTGTATCTCACCATTGTTGGATGTCTGTTTATCTTACCATCACACATCTCGATATTACTTATGTTACTCACATTGTTAGTTTGTTTGTTTTGGCTCTGACTACAATTCATTGGGTAGCTATTGTTCATATTTTGCTCTATCTTCGTGGTACTTGGTTTCAGATTTTGTTATTTCCATTGACCTCCTCTTTAGTGCTTCGTGCCTACTCTAATGCTGATTGGGCTGTAACCCTACCGATCGTAAGTCTACTATTGATTTTTGTATATTTTAAGGTGATTCTCTTATCTCTTGGAAGAGCTAGAAACAAACTGTTGTTTCTTGTTCCTCTATTAAGGCAGAGTATCGTGCTATGACATTCACTACCACTGAGATTGTGTGGTTGCATTGGTTAGTTGAAGACATGGGTGTCTCTTCTTCCTCTCCAACCTCTATGTATTGTGATAATAAAAGTGTAATTCAGATTTTTTTACAACTCTATGTTCCATGAGCACACGAAACATATTGAGACTGACTGTCATCTGATTCACCATCATCTACAGACTGGCACCGTTTCTCTACCATCTATTTCTTCATCATTACAACTAGCTGACTTCTTCACGAAATCTCATCCAATTCATCGTTTTAGCTTCTTACTTGACAAACTATCGCTGCTTTTTTGCTGTAGCATCGTGAATTTGAGGAGAATGTTATCCTTATATAATATTATTGCATAATATTTAGTTTCCTTCTTTTATAGATTTCCTTTTTGTTTACTTTTCTTGTAATATATAAGTATTTCACTAAAAATCTAGTTTTTGACGGCTCAGTATATTATTGATTTTTCCTCTCTTCTTTTTTCTTCCTTTTGAATTGATTTACTATTTATTTCAAGGTAGCTCATGTTGTTTACAGAAAGAATGCCACCTTGCAAAAATAACTAAAAATGCTCGTAAAAATGCTTGTAAATAAGGTCATTGCATAATGGAAAAAAGGGTTGAAAATCTAATATTCAAACTTCCACTCTAAAAAATGCATCAGATAGAAAGATCTTCTAGGATTGAACCTCTCAAAAATTAAAACAGTATTATCTCCAATCGGGAAACATTTTGTAGTCAAAATAACATCCAAATCTATATATTTTTTCTTTATATACAAGCAATTGGTTTTCAAATTACACAAAATACCACAAAAGCGGAAAAATTCTACCAAAATCAAGGTAGAAAATCTTTCTTTGATATTAAAAAATATGATCTATTTTTTACGGCCAACAGTTGATGCTGTCTGTGGGATTCTCATTAAAACCACGAGAAAGAAACACACAGGAAACAAGAAAAGAAAGGAAAAATGAGTGAAAGTGGATCAAACAATGATGGAAATTTGAGCAAGAGAAGGAATGAAAGCCTTATTGTTTCACAAGGAAATACTCGAAATGAAGACATTAGAGCACCTTCAAAGGGGTGCCTAGGTTAACTCGAACCATAGCCAATATGGTTACCAGCATGCAACATTTTACGATAAGGTCGTCTATGGTTAGACATCAAGATGATCTGATAGAAGAGTTGGGAAATAAGGAGCTAGATAGTCCATCAAATGGAAGGATCAGTCTTCTCAACCTTCCTCTATAGTAGGAATGGGGAGCAAGATTTCCTTCCAAAAGAGATGGATGACAATGAAGAGTATGCTTATGTTGAAAAAAAAAAATTAAAATAAAATGAATGAAAATTTGTAACAACAAATTCAATAGGTTTCAATTCTCTAGTTAATTTGCATTGAATTTGTAGTTACAAAGCCTTAATAACTATTGTAACATAATTTGATGTTAATACAAATTAACTAAGAGAACTGAAAACTCCCTAATTCTAGTACTATATAACAAGGTGCTCTCTTCTTTATTTCATTCACAAAAAAATTTGAGAGTTCTCTCAACTCTTTAAATTTCTCCCTTCTCTCTTTGTTTTCAAAAATCTTGTTCTTAGTAGTTTAGAGGGTTTTTGTTCCAGTTCGGTGATGGAAGTGTGAACATTCTCAGTTGCCTAAAGTAGTGATATGATGCTAGTTAGCAGCTTTCAATCTTTATATTCTAAGAGACAGGCACCATCCGTCCTCTTACACCACAGTGGGCGCGAATCCGTTTTAAAGAAAGTATGTGCAACACAGATCTCAGTTCCTTCCAAAACCCCTACTATACAAATAATCAAATCTCTATTTTGTTGTTACTCTATTTATTGTACTTTTTATTTTCTTTATTTTATAATTTCAGCAGTATTTCTAATTTATTTTTGTATTTTCCTAACCTTTAAAATATATTCTTCTCAAAGGATGAAGGAGGTGCTGAATTTCAAAAAAATATTATTTTTCGCAAAATAATATTCTTCCACAAAAAGTTATAAAATCTTGAAAACTGAAAGTTACGATACAAAGAAATAATGTCTAAGAGATTGTGTTTTAAATATGACCTTTTGTGCTACAACCAATTTGGGAACTAAATATTTTCAAAGAATACAAGATTTGTAGAGGCTAGGGCTTAGACCCTTCTAGTTTTCTCTGAAAATTATCTGTAAAGTTCTATTCGATAGTTGGAAAAATAATTTTTCGACAGTTGGAAAAATAGTTTAATTTCCATCGTGCTTGGAAAATAAGCATAATTTTCTTTTGAAAAATTAACTGATTTTCGTGATTGAGAAAATAGCAAATTTTTCAAATGATTTTGAAAAAAAAAAAAAAAGAAAACATACTTTTCAATTAGAAAATTAGCATATTTTCATAATTGTGAAAATAGCATAATTTTAGAGTTCTTGGACAAATAGCATAATTTCCTATTTCGGAAATTAACATATTTCATTTGGTATTTTCAGAAAATGTGAAATCGTCGTAGTTGACCTATGATTCAATATAACTCCATTTGTTTTGATTATAACAGACAAGATACTTATATTTCTAACAAGTCTTGTTTCTTGAGTTTTACATGTATATATATTCTTAAGAATTCAAAGGCTCAAATCGTCATCAATTGAAGAACAAACGATCAAAAGAAACTCGAAGAGAACAAGAACTTTGAAGATTAGAGTTTGGAAGTTCTTTATTGAAACTTCAATTCATATGTAAATGTATTAACTCATCAATCTTAATGCGTAAAGCTCAAATTAGTTTCATAATTCATCACTTCATCACTTGCATAAAAATATTTTGATTCATGATATGAAACAGATTTTGGAAAAATGAATATTTTGATATAAAAATTAATTTCCAAAATTTGTATACCGATCAACCGAAAACTGGCTACTTATCGGTTCTGTTGAATGCTTACCCATTTTGCATATTACTCATCGGATTTCAAAAGTCCCTTACTGGTCGACTGAAATTCACCGGTCGACCGATTTGTTCGACCAAAATGGTGAGTCGAAACTCCAACGGTTTAAAATATTCAACGGCTATATTCACTATTTCGGTCGACGAAAACGCTCGACTGCTCAATCGAAAGTTACTGAATTTCAAACACCTTGATCTACAAATAGCTCACTATTTTACATTCAATACAACCACTTACAAGAGCACTTAAGAGAGTATATTTATTGAAAATCATTGAACCTACTTGATTATATATTGTATTTCATTTATTACAAAGAATCTTTTGATTGATTAAAACTAATTTCATCAAGAATTCTACTTTGCAAGAAAATTTCTCATTCTCATCTATTTTCAATTCTTGATAAAAGTTTTCTTTGCCAACACTTATATTGAAGTGTAAATCTCTCTTCATACTTAACTTGTATTATTTGTTAAGAGATATCATAGGTTGAAAACTTTGATACAAAGATACAAACTATTCCATTATCCATCATTCATCAAAGTTGACAACATAAACACTTGAGCTTTACTATTTGCTATCTATTGAAGTGTTATCCTAACTCTCTAAACACTGGACTTGATTATATCATTTGTTAAGAGAGTTCTTTCAATTGTAGAATTATTATTTATATTTGGGTGATTTCGAGAGCCTTGTAAAAACTCAATTGTTGTCAAAGATAGGTGCTCCTTGCTGTAAGTCACCTAAGGATAAGTGCTCCTTGTTTTAAGTCACTTAAGGATAAATGCTCCTTGTTGTAAGCTACTTAAGGATTGATACTCCTTGTTTGTAAGTTATCACTATAGTACATTTCGCCTTGCTCATGAAGGAGAGCTTGATAACGGGGACATAGAACACATTGTGTATCGAACCCCATTAAATTCGCTTGTCATATTTACATTATTGCACCTTACTTTAAATTACTATTTACATTGTGCTATATCAACTTAAGTGACAATACTTGAATTAAGTTATCAAATTTGCATATTTACTTCCCATATTACATTTTACATTTATATCTCGTGTATTAAGTAGTTTTGAGACTAATTGTCGAAAAATTTTGAAAAACCAATTCACCCCCTCTTGGTTAGTTGTTCTTGGGTTATCAATTGGTATCAAAGCCAATGTGCGCATTTTTAAAGGTTTTACTATCTTGTGCTATGGATAATCATAATACAGAAGGACATTCTACAAATCGTCCT
>CAIGRF010064969.1:6366-30062 GCA_903798235.1 Fraxinus ornus
ACGATCACATATTTGTTAGGTGTGATTTTAATATAGATACATTTGTCACATTCGTTGATCTTAAAGCCATTGACATCATAGTTCTATCAAATTTCTCGTGTCATTCCTTCGGTGCCTACTTTAATCCATAAAGAAACTTTACAAGCTTACGATCACATATTTGTTAGGTGTGATTTTAATATAGATACATTTGTCACATTCGTTGATCTTAAAGCCATTGACATCATAGTTCTATCAAATTTCTCGTGTCATTCCTTCGGTGCCTACTTTAATCCATAAAGAAACTTTACAAGCTTACGATCACATATTTGTTAGGTGTGATTTTAATATAGATACATTTGTCACATTCGTTGATCTTAAAGCCATTGACATCATAGTTCTATCAAATTTCTCGTGTCATTCCTTCGGTGCCTACTTTAATCCATAAAGAAACTTTACAAGTTTACACACCTTCCTCTCGTTTCCTATGACAACAAACCCTTCCGGTTGTTCCATTTATATTTATTCTTCTAATTCACTAGAAATGCAGTCTTTACATCCATTTGATGCGTTTCTAAATCATGCAATGCCGCGATTGTAATCAAGACACGTATAGACGTGATCCTTGTCACAGGTAAATAGGTATCGAAGAAGTCCAGACCTTCTTTTTGTCTATACCCTTTGGCTACGAGTCTAGCCTTGTATTTATCGACTGACCATTCGACTTCAATTTCTTTTTGAAGATCCTTTGTAGCCTAAAGCTTTGTTTCCCGGAGGAAGATCAACCAACTCCCAAGTGTGGTTGTTCATGATGGATTCAATTTCACTATTTATCGCTTCTTTCCATAAAGACGCTTCGGGTAAGGACATTGCTTCATCAAATGTCCTAGGATCATTTTCTAACAAATGAGTTACGAATTCTGGACCAAATATCTTATGAATTCGTTGTCTCTTACTACGCCTTGGTTCTTCATTTGTTTGAAAATTTCCATCATAAGTTCCTTTGTGTGAATTTGCTTCATTTTCCCTACAAGAAAATATATCTTCAAAGAAAACAACATTTCTTGATTCAATAATTGTACCTTTGTGTACATCAAGTAATTCAGATTTAAAAATCGATATGCACTACTATTAGTAGCATATCCGATAAAGACACAATCAATTGTCTTAGGTCCAATCCTCACTTCTTTAGGTTTAGGTATTTGTACCTTTGCTAAACACCCCCACACTTTAAGGTATTTGTAGGAAGGTTTCCGCCCTTTCCATAACTTATATGGAGACTCGACCTTATCCTTGTGTGGTATTTTATTTAGGATTTGATTAGTCGAAAGAATAGCCCCCCCACAAGTTTTGAGGTAAGCCCGAAATAATCAACATGGCATTCATCATTTCCTTAAGGGTTCGATTCTTTCGTTCCGCAACTCCGTTAGATTGAGGTGAATATGAAGCAGTAGTTTGGTGAACAATTCCTTGTTCTGTACAAAATTCTTCAAATGGTGCAACATACTATCACTACGAATTGTTTTTATTCGTTTTCAAAGTTGATTTTCAACTTCAGTTTTATAGTGTTTAAACACTTCCAATGCTTCATCTTTACTTCTCAACAAGTATATATAACGATATCTTGTACAATCGTCTATGAACGTAATGAAGTACTTTTTACCACCTTTCATTTGTATGAACTTTAAGTCACAAATATCAGTGTGAATAAGATGAAGTACTTTTTACCACCTTTTGTTTATATGAACTTTAAGTCACAAATATCCGTGTGAATAAGTTCCAAAGGTGTTGTGGTTCATTCAACCGAATGAAATGGTGTTTTGGCCAATTTTGCATCTACACATTTTTCGCATTTTTCATTATTGAAATGCATACTAGGAAGTAAATTCTCATTCATCAATTTTCGTATTGAATTGAAGTTTATATGTCCTAATTTATGATGCCATAAATTAGAGGACTCAAGAATATAAACGGAAGGAGACATTTTATTCATTGAATTATTCAGTACAATAATAAGAACATTCATTTTGAATAGTCCATCTTTTACATAGTCTTTGCATACATACATGTCATTCTTGGTAAGTATAAACTTATCCGATACAAAGACTAATTTAAAGTCATTCTTGCTTAATTAAGAACCCGAAACTAAGTTCTTGCGAATATCCGACACATGAAGAACATTGTTGAGGCTAAGTTCCTTCCCTGATGTCATTTTCAATATCACTTTGCCTTGTCTTCAACCTTTGAAGTCGAGGAGTTCCCCATGAACAACTTTTCTCCTTCAATTGGAGTACAGGAAGTGAACATTCCTCTATCAGCACATATGTGACGAGTAGCACACGTATTAACCCACAATTCCATGGGATTTCCAACATTGTTGCATTCGGATACAATCGCCGACAAATTCATATCCGATATACCATTTGAAATAGTATCAGATTCGGTGATATTTGCTTGGGCTTGCTTCTTCGGTTTGCGACAATCAACAGAACGATGTCCAGCCTTTCCACAATTGTAGCAATTGCCCTTGAACTTCTTTGTGTTCTTTTTTGTAGACTTAACAGAATGTTTTCTCTTTTTACTTTTATTGTTGGATTCCACCATATTGGCTTTTGCTTGTGGTATGTTGTTTGCAACATGCTTGTTCGAACTACGGTTGTCTTCTTCAATTCTTAATCGGATCACAAGTTCTTCAATGTTCATCTCTTTGCACTTGTGTTTGAGATAGTTTTTGAAGTCCCTCCACATAGGCAGAAGTTCCTTAATGATTGCAGCCACTTGAAATGATTCGCTTAGAGACATATTCTCTGCATGAATATCATGTAGGATGACCTGCAACTCTTGCACTTGACCGATGACGGTCTTAGAATCTACCATTTTTTAGTCCAAGAACTTTCCAACGATGAACTTTTTAGTTCCGACGTCTTCGATCTTGTATTTCTTTTCCAAGGACTCCCCTAGTTCCTTTGCAGATTTTTTGAAACTATAAACGTTGTACAATAAGTTGTCCAATCCATTCAGAATGTAATTCTTGCATAGAAAATCTGAATGTTTCCATGCATCTAAAGCAATTAACGATGCCCTATTGTTTTTCCCTTCTTGTACGGCGGAAGCATCTTCATTAAAGAATTTCGCCAAGTTGAGGGTCGTGAAATAAAAAAACATTTTCTGTTGCCATCTTTTAAAATCAGTTACATTGAATTTCTCCGGTTTCTCTCCATGTGAGATAGAATTCGTAGGGGCATTCACACTTTGTCCTTAAGTCGAATTTGTCCCGCAATGGTACCTACAGTTTATGGCAATCAATTCCCAAGATACAACGTCTATCTTTTTGTGTGAGTAGCACTACAACACACAAGAAACGACGAACCAAAACTTAATTTACGAACTCCGGAATGCAAGTGAAGAAAACAAGAATTTATGCAACAAGAATGCAAGAATTTGGTTGAGAAAGAAAAGAGAAATGAATGCTATATGATTGCATATTATTGGTGTCAAGATTGGGACGTCCCTAGGGTTCTTTATATAGAAGATGAGGAATTGTGAATGAAATGTCGCGTCCCAGACTCAACAACTCTTGCCAAAGGCTGCACCATTCACTTGTCGCTAGCATATTGCCATCGCCATCGCCTCGCTCGAACGATAGAAACTGCGACTTTTTCGCTAGCCTGTCGCTTGAGCGACAGTCCAGCCATAAGCTAGCAACAGACTTAGTCAAATTTTCAAACAGCTTCCTCTATTTTCCTTCCCAACTTTGGACCTCAATTTCTCATTTATCCGGAATTGATTTTGAGATTCCAAATATACCATGACGATTTACTCGACAAGTAGAACAAGTTGATCTATTTACTTTTGTAATTTGACCATCGGATCAAGTTCGAATATTTGGTTGAAATTGACACGAAAGTCATACTTCCAAGTTTTGATTTTATTACTAAACCAAATTCCAATATTTCAAAACCAATTTCCAACAACTTCATCGTCGGTCAAAAACAATTTTCATATTACATACATAATTTCATAAAGAAAATTATTCATATATATTCTTTTTAACAATTTTAAATTTTCCTTTAACAATATCAATTACCTCGATTACTTTCAAAAACAACATTAATACTTAAAAAAACATTATGCTATCATTCATCCATCCGATATATAAGATGTACAACGCACACGCTTGCTACTAGTATAATAAAATGAGCCACCTATTAACTTGATAGCAAAGGGACTTTTTATGTTCCAATAATCTTATTATTCTCTTAAAAGCCATAAATAATATAACCTATATAAATTAACGAGGGAGGGACCAGGAAATCTTATTATAAAAGCCCATTTCCAAGCGTAAAGATTGAGGCGAACATCGGGTGGGTGAATACGAGAAGAAAAAATACAAGGTGGAGGGGATGATGCAATGTGGTTTAGACAGAGGACTCTTACCACTACAAAGAAACATAGCCAAGTTTTGCATGAACAAACAAACCACCAACCCAATCAACTTTCAAAGCGAATAAAGCTAAAAAACGATCAGATATCAAATAGAAAGCGTATAATTTATACACTTGGTGCTTGCACAAGGGAGGGTACTCAGTTTTACCTCTATGTAGTAATGAGTAATACAGAAGAATTGACTGGTGCATTTAAACTGCCTTCTGAGAAATTATTCATCGCCCGGTTCCCTACAAAAATGCAAGCGCCTGCAAAGATTACGTAGAAGAACGTCTGATCTAAGAATAACATATGCAGCCAGCAATTCTTCTTTTCTCAAATTCAGTAGTCATATAAGTAACTTCACAAGCCTACCAAACTTCACACAACCCCAAATTCAGCTGATATTGAGCTGAGAAGGCCATCGGATTCTTCTTCCCCAGAAGAACCATTACAATTAATGGATGGTTGAATCTGGTATAGAATGATAAATGTACAATACAGCATAAAAGACACGATTTGCAGCATCTGTCTTCTATAACTTCACTCAGATCAACAAGGATTCATCTGATATTATAGTCAACAAAGAATATTTCACTTTAACTCGTATCATCCCACTCTCTACACAAAGTTTCGCACCGGTAACCACCCAGTACCCAGGTGGATCTTCGGGTCCCCTCACCATCTCTCTTGTGTCAACAAAATGTGACATTTTTGGAGCTCTTGCAGGGGAAGGTGGTCCCCCTGGGTAAACTGCTGAATTCAAATCCACCTTAGCTGGCGGCCTCTCTGGTTGATTCAGTACACTGCTGAATGGTGCACTGATTAGCATTGAAATCAATCCGGATTTTTTTGATGAGGACGTGGGTCCATCCCATTCCGGCCTACGGATTATGGCAGATGCTAACATTGAGAATTCAAGCCTTAGGAAAAGGACCTTCTTCATACCTATAACATTGACCTCAAAACAGGCCTTTGTCACAATAGATGCTGAGTCATCAATCCGCGCTCCGTGATACTCTACTGGAGCAGTGCATACATGCGAGAATATGCTCCAGTTGACAGGTTCAAAATATCCTCGTTCCATGGGTTCATCAACTGGCTTGTAACTATGGTCATCCATAAGCTGAAGGGACTTGGGAAGAGTTGACAGATGCTGCAGATGGATAGCCAGGTGATCGCTCCTCTTGCCTTCCAAGTATAACCGAATTCCAGTCACTGGCCGGTTCAGGGTATCAACCTGCAATTTTTTCAATTAGATTATAGTAGATAGAAACAATATTCCTCTTAAAATGGTCATGTCCAACTAAAAATATTCAATAGAATATCAATTATGTAAAGATAATTAAAATTCTTCAAACAAACGCCAATGAAAATTTTGAGGACAGGCATAACATATCAAAGTACCAATCAACAAGGTACTATATTAATATTTTATTTTTATATGTCTTCCAAAAAAAATTGTACAATGAAGAAAAAGTTCGAGTAGGCTGGGAAGGCTTTCAATTTGGGTCCTTCTGGTGTAAATTTTTTTATTTTTCGATTATGACAAGAACTTGAGATCTATAAGTATTACAGATACAATAGCAATATTAGTAGCTAGCTATAAGAGATCACCTTCACAGTATTGACATAAAGCTTGGGACCCATGAGAGAAAATTTTAGTGATGGAGACGCTTTTTTCTTGCGACGAGTATAAAGAGGAAGGTCGCTGTATGCAGGAGCCCATTGACGGGGCAACTGAAATTCCAAAAATTGACTGAGTTCCTCTATTGGTGGTTTGTCTGCACAAATAAATGTCACCAATAAATGCTATCAGAAACAGTGTTCATAACTTTTAGTGACTTTATCCAGCAAGAACAATAATGAGGACAGTTTTAATTCCATGATCTGCATATAGAAGCAAGCATTTCACTTAAAGCCTCAGACGTATGCGGAAAGATGAGAAATTTCTAGAAGACAAGAATAATAATGGTAATGAAACTAAATGCCAAGTCATATTTAATTCAATAGCATACTCACATCGCAGGTATAGATTAATTGCATGGCTTAAAAATCCACTGCCACGAACACCACTTAAAAGAGATGCTATAGGCACAAATGATATTGATATGACATTCGGAGATTGTGATACAGTTGAAAGCCACTGATTATGAGTCTGACCCCTATCTAAACCTCCCCTACGAATATGAATACTTAATATATCCTGCATCAATAAATATACATTAACTTGTATTGAGAATGTGGAGCTCGATAAGTTAATAAGAAAATTAATAAGAGGCTTACATCATTTTTGGAGTGAGAAACAACAGAAGGTCCAATTGCATTTGCAAATGGTAGATTAAGATCCCAGATCATTGGTTTTTCCTGTGAATAGATGAATTTGAAGGAGAATGGATCAGTCTAACAAGTCAAGCATAGAATATTATCCATTTAATTTTAGTCATAGCTAGTGCTACTAACCGCACGACCTTGATCATTTAAGTGGGGCTACTTTCATAAATACCTGTAATGCAGATGGTTTTTTAGCCCATTTTTTACAATTAATTTTCCCTTCTTAGAAAAATAATGTGGCTGCAAATTTTGTTTTAGGCCTTAACTCTCAACAAAATATGCATATTTGCTATAGCCTGTGGCCAGTATCATTTTTATTTATTTATTTTTTTCTAACAAAGCATCACCACTACCTTAGTGAATTTTCAGGCTCCACCAAGGAAGGCTGATGGAGGTTAGGATTCCCAGAAATAAATTTGTGGCTAGTATCTTGTGAGGCATAAATGTTCACATCTTTAAGTGAGGCCATATAAGGAGAGTCCATACGTGATTTCTCTATCTGCTGTCACCTTCTCATCCTTAAACTTTCCATTCAGCCAAAGCATTATCTCAAAAAATAATTACACATTCAAGTTTCCAAATGTAACAAGGCATTTCTCTTTCAACTTAACTTATTCTATGCATATCATTAGAAATTTGTTGAAGTCAATGGTCATAAATATGAAGCGTGAAAAACATGGAACTATATTATATGCACTAAAAAAAATTAAATGAAGATCTTACACAAGCAAACTTAATCGACATCAATACATGTACTTCAAGTGATGTTGGACTCTGGTACGGGTATCCGGTACCAGTACTTATCTAATGTCGGATCTTTTATTTTCTAAAATATAGGATACGGGAACATGGTTAAAAAGAGTCTAAATTTCAAACACGTGTACATAAGTATGTCTTTCAAACTTCAATTTTTTTTTACTAATTCAAGATATCATTTTAAACAGACCAAAATTAATTGTTCACAAAGAAGAAAATGAGTATTTAAAAAGAGTTTAAAACGAATAAAATAGAATTATTTGGAGTTTAGTTTTCAATTATACGAAATTTATTACTAAATGTTATATAAAACAAAAAATTAGGGATTTGATTGCAATTTGAATTTAGTGGAATACTAAGTAACACTATATGGAACCAACTTTCATTTTTAACAGAGAAAACCCTAAACCATCGATACAGAGAGGGGAAGAATGAAAAAAAAGAAGAAAAGGGAAAGAAAGAAAAAATAGAAGGAAAAACCTAGTGCCACCGCCTTCCTCCACCCTCTCGGCGGCGGCGGTAAGTTTATTAAGAGCGAAAACGGGAAAGAAGAACGGGAAAGAAAAGAAAAAGCGAAGAAAAAGAAAGAAGCAGAAACGACGAAATGTTCAATTGAAACTTGAAGAATTCGATACATATTCATGTCGACACGGGTACTTCGTCCATTTCGAAGAGTCCGAGCATCAAAAAGTACTTATTACAATGGAGTGGTAACTAGTGAATATATGATGCAATTTAAGGTTGTTTGAGTGAGGAGCTTTTATACTGTCATGAATTAAAATCTACTCAAACTAGATACAAGTGGTTAATAATATGGCACTAATTATAATATTTCAAGTACCTTTGGCTTTCCTGATGAATTATCAGCTTTCGGTACCAGACATACATTTACTTCTTCAGCAAATTTTTCATCAGCTAATTGTTTTAACAATTTCTGCATTTCTGCTGGCTGAAGATTTGAACTTTGAAGCTGCTTAATGTGAATTACATCCTTACCTCCCATTTTAACCCCAACAACGACATGGGTGCCATATTTTTCAATAAACCTGAAAGTGGAAATATTGATACTCGATCAATATTTACAACTAAAACTTGTACAAATTACAGTCCCAAATTTTCATTGTACACCAACCCTTGAAGCGCCTTAAAGAAACAAAGAATGAAAGAATAATAAAGATATGTCCTAAATTCTCCAACTTCAGGAATGAATTCAATGCATTTATAACCATCTTTCAGTGAAAATTCATTTTAAAGTATGTAAAACTACCTGGACATACTTCAATGGTTCAAACATCTATGCCTCCATTTGGTAAAATTTATAAATCATTTATTTATGGTCAAACTTCATTTTTTAATCACTCATTCCAATAGACCCACAAGTACTATCCACAACTCATTTCTATCTATTTATAAATTATATTGTTCATAAATTCTGTTCTTCCCAAACGGATGTATCATGGGTAACTGGATGATGCATAAGGATTGTGGTTAACCTCAGCATTAAGCAGAAGGAGAAAAAATTCATTGCTACTTAACCATCATCAAATCTCAAAACCAATATGCAAATAATGACCAAGAAAATTTGAGTATTACTCTCTTGTGTACATTGGGCACAGACAACTTCCACAACTATAGAGTATAGACGTGGCAAGTAAGAAGAAACTACCAAGAACGGACTTCTTTTGAGGAGCTTCTAATAGTAAGAAACAACTTTTTAACTGTTGGAGATTTGCTTTTCTTATTTTAGGAAAAGCGTGTACAGCTGCAACATCCTAAGGGCATATTTATGTTGATTTATTTCAGTTGATAGTAATCCTCGATTTGTAGGGTTGGACAGAGGCTCATTTATAGGGGTTGATACATATTTCTTTCTCCCATGTAAATTTGTAATTGAAACCCTAGCCTGTACATGATAATTAACTCAATAGAATATTTTTTCCACGTGTTATAGATTGAGGTATGTATCAAAAATTAGTTGGGATATTGATCTACCAATCACATAAGATATCTAATATTGCATATGCAGTTAAGTGTCTATGTCAGCTTATGCATAATATCAAAGAAATTCACCTTCAAGTTGTGCACCAAATTCTACACTAGTTTAAAGCTACGTCAGGAAAGGGAATTCTGTTTAACAAGGGTGTAGAGTTGAGCTTGAAAGCTTATACTGATGCTGATTATGCTGGATCAGTTGTAAACAGCAGGTAGACATTAGGGTATTGCACTTTTTTGGAGGGAACTTGGTGACTTTGTGAGTAAGAAACAGAATGTAGCTGCAAGGTCCAGTGCAGAGGCAGATTTTAGAGATATGGAACATGGGACTTACAAATTATTACGGCTCAAGATAATTCTTGGAGACCTAAAAACAAATAGGTAGAACTGATGAGGCTTTATTATGATGCCAAATCGGCTATTAGCATCACTCATAATCCTACAACACGATCGGACAAGCATGTAGAGGTTTATAGACATTTTATAAAGGAGAAGTTAGAAAGTGATTTGCACTCCTTATGTTTCCTCCTATAGTCAACTAGCTGATGGCCTAACCAAAGGATTGGCTAATTCTACATTTCGGACAATCACAAGCAAGCTGGGAATGAACAACATCTATTTACGAGCTTGAGGAGGGTATGCAGGAGATTTTCTTTTCCTATTTCAGGAAAAGTGTGTACAGCTGACCATCATAAGGGAGTAATTATGCTGGTTTATTTCCGTTGATAGTAATCCTTGATTTGTAGGGTTGGATAGAGGCTCATTTATATGGATTGATACAAATTTCCTTTTCCATTTAAATTTGTAACTGCTATATTTTGAACCCCAGGATAATTAATTCAATAGAATATTTTTTCAACAACAAATAACGGAAGAAAACTTCTACCTAATTATCTTACTCAGCCAGAGCAGCAGAATCCCACGAAGAAGGTACTTCTTTCTTCACTTGATCAGTTAGAGTTATTTGAGATCTTGCCAGCTCAATTGTGTACAAACTAATGAACCAACCGTCAAGAGCAAGAAGTTTAGTGGTAGATGTGTCCTTTTGCCAGCAGCCCTTAAAGCCAAACATTGCATTAAAAAGACCAGAAGGTATTTTACCTGACAAAGATAATTCCTGGTTAAAATGCTCAGACATCTGCATATATTCAAAGAAAAGAGAAGTCATTATACAAAAGTAGAGGTTCCATGCTGTAAAGGTTAGAATCCAACTCAACAAATCAAGCAATATAAATGCTTGCATTGTGACATTTCAGAATCAAGGCTCCCTACTAACCAGGCGCAGCACTGGAGTTGAACATTTCTCTGTTATTCTTATTTAAGAGAGGTATTTGACTGCCAGAGTTAAAGATTTCATTTTAGTCCATTATATTAGCCTGAAATTCATCCTCTCTTGCTACACATGCACAATTGCAATGTTTTCTTCAGGAAATTGATTCGTTTCTAATAGAGGAAAGTAGGAGTGTTTTAATTAAATCCCGATGCTATCCCAGTGTATGAGACTTCGAGGATCAATTACCAGCCCAATTATTGACAGACCAATACATTTCAACAATATGTTTTTAGATCAGATATCACTAGTATGTGATAGAATTACATTCTGAAAGATGGTCTCTTGGAATGGAAGAGAATTGCCGATCAGAAAGCCATTCAAGTTTATCCCAAAAACAAGTCATATAGATGTCAACAAACATGTCAAAGAAAAAGATCTAGTGCTGGATTCAATGAAAAAGGATTAACATTTAAGAAATATCAAGAAAAAGAAAGTAGGTCATTATGGATAAGATGTTATCAGCAGTGTCCAACAACTCTAATACTGTAATGCAGAGTTGGTAAGTCAACTTCCAATTTTGAATACAGCAACCAAGTTAGTAGTTCTGAACCCCCCCAAAAAAACTCTTTCTGACCAAAATGAAGTTGAAAAACTAAGCTGTAGTCGCACCCTTAACCAATGAGATGGATTTTCTATCAAAGGGAAAAAAGAGATATTCACGAATTTGGTAGTGGAGGTAAACGGAAAAGTGGGACTTGTGACTTTTCCTTTAGCTACACAACTCATCAGAGAACTATGTTTCATATGCCATAATCTGAAGGTTAATATTCATAAAATTACTGATTTGTGCCATTTACTTTCCACCGCATTGAAGAATACGGGTTGTAATTTTCCATCCGGAGATGATAATTAATTTTTATTTACCTTTAATGAGTGAGAATTAAGTTTT
The DNA here is from genome assembly GCA_903798235.1 of Fraxinus ornus. NCBI lineage: Eukaryota > Viridiplantae > Streptophyta > Magnoliopsida > Lamiales > Oleaceae > Fraxinus > Fraxinus ornus. Next base: position 18,075 of record CAIGRF010064969.1, read on the forward strand.
GACGCTTTCTACATTCAAATTTCAAAATTAGCAAACACAACAGGAAATTATTATAAATATTTTCATTATATCAGCATAGTTATTGCTAATTTGCTATGCAAATTAATTGACACTTCCCAGCTCAAATCAACATTTGCAATTGAAACAAAACACAAAATGAAACTTCTACGTTGACATTCCAATAATAAAAAAGAAATGAATGAAATATGAATAACCTGACTGAAGGAGAGAGCATCGGAGCGAAACCTGGTGCGTTCACCTTTATCGCACTTGATAGAGGCCGATACGCCGGGGACAACCACGCCGCCTGGCACCACCAGGTCACTTATTTGGGTTTGGACCAGCTTGATTAGACCCGACCCCGTTGGACCCGCTTTGCAAGCCGATAAACGGATATCCGACGTCAGATCGTACCCGAACCCGATCACCGACACAGCCTTCTCAGCTGCCGTCTGCGGGTCCATCGTAGAGTTGTTATTAGGATTGTACGCCAAGGAAGGATCGAAGTTGAGGTGGTTTGAAGGAAGGTTTTGGAGTATTTTGTTGCTGGTTGAAATTGGAGGCAAGCTGGGGTCAGAATATGGAGTTCTAAGCGCACTCCAACGAGAACTGATTTCGATCAAATTTATAATGATCGATAACACCGAAATAACCTTATTTTTTAGAGTAAAACTTGGGGTTGATTTGAACAACGTTTTATTTGCTACAATATTACATGCATATAATGGAGTGATAGATGGTTTTTTCAATCAAATAAAAATAAAAACTTTCACCCTCTTTTTTACATCTCATCTATATATAAATTATCATGTAACTATTTATATACAAATAACATTATTCATACATAGAAGGAATGTAGCATTATGGTATATAGAATTGAATTAATCTGCTCTTACAGAGGGTCGGTTCACAGATGTGTTACCGCCCCTCACAATGAGGTGGGTCCCGAGCCGACCCCACTGATTAAAAAATTGTTTGAATTTTTTCCCGCTCCTCCCATGTGTGTATCTGTAAGGTGTCTGTAAAAAAAAGTGTCTGTAAGTGTAGCAAGATTCATATAGAATTTGTTTTGAATCCCTTTCTTGGGAGAATAAATTGTATAATAGTAATTTTTTGAAAAATGTTTGATCAAAAAATATGAAGTTACGAATAAAATTATTTTATTGTCAGAATATACAGTTAAAAATGAATAAAAAAAAATGCATTTTTGAAGAATGAACTCAAACTGCGGCCTGGAAAAGGAGCAAGACGTTGTCTTTTACATTATCAACTTCAAACCTTTATTGCTGCTCTGACCCCAAAGCTAATATATTATAAATGATGACCTTAAAAACGGGAGTTTTTGAGTGTGTGCGTTTGCTATGGAGTTGGAAGAAGACACGTAGACAATGGATTAGGGGAAATGGTGATACAGATTGTGGTGATTGAAAAGAGGCTAAGATAGCAGGTGATAACAAATAGAATTAAAAAAATGCTAGATGTACATCAAAAAGTGTATATCAAGATCTACATACCCTCACATGGAGGGCCCACTCGAATAAAACTCATGTGAGGGGGGTAGTGTACACCCCGATGTACCGCTAGCAATACTCATAGAATTAAGCCCCTTGTACATTCCCTTCACAATAGAACGTGGTGTAATGCTTGATGTACACTTTTGGGAAAGAGGAAGCTACAAAGTAGGGGTCGAGATTTTTAGGCATATGTTTGAGACCCATTAAAATTCAGAAAAACTCATCTTCAATTGAAATCATGTGGGCCCTCATACAGTGACATGGTTGAAAAATGCAATTTTGTAATTGACCTTTCCACATCCTATTTTTTGGTTTCATTTTACATTCCATATTTACTGCCCATTGCAAAGTAGATTTAGAGTGAGAATTGAAAGGTGAAAGGAAGGAGGTAGTGATTTTTATATATATTTAAAGTTGACTATAAATTTGTGAAGATTAAAATCATATTTTTAGTAAATTTTAATAAAAATTAATAATATATGTAGTTGAAAAATGTGTGATCAAAATTAATTACTAACTACCAAGCAAGTGCATAGTTTTAATATCACAAAATAATTTTTCTTTTTCTAAGAACAGTGAATAATAACAAAAAAAATTAAAAAAAATAGAACGTTGAAAAGTTCAATGACTAAAAACAAAAGTGGGGGCTAGAATTGTAAAAGTGGTCAACGATGTGGACCCTCCGTGTAAAAAGTTTCAAGTTCAACGTTTGGAAGAGCAAATTCGTGGACAAATGACACATAATAATTATGTGTCTTGCGTGTGCCAAGCTAATTTTGAACTACTTTGAGCTGCTGACTTTGACTCTGAATTAGATTCCCAGTGCAATCATCAAAGTTTTGGATTGTAGGCGGCTATTTCTCGGTAAATTATGCCCTGATTTGACAACAACTATTTCAAAATTCTTTATTCCGTACATCATTTTCAATCACATGTTCACGTCATAAAATATTCTATACGTAAATTTAATTTTTTTTTCCTACATTTTTAAAATCACATATTTTCAAAAAAATCACTATTCAAAACTTTATTTTTATCAAATAATGACTAGAGGCTAGTCAACCAAGCTTGCTTTATTAACTTTTTACAAATGGCGTGTTCGGTAGAGATTAAAATTGAAAAATTAATCGTTATTGTTGACTTTTATTAGACGGATGAGACTCAAAATTGAATTTTAAGAACGATCGAACAAGCCAAAAATCTTTTTTATCATCCCACTTTGTCACGGTGACAAAATTCTTCACCCCTTACCTACTCCACATAACATTGGTAATTAGGTTGGGATCCTATTATCCATTCCATTCCCACTCCATCAGAGATTTCGTCGCATCCCCCGCTTATGCGAGATCCAGACAACATTGGACTTCCAATCCCTATTTATAGTCTCGTTTTATATTTTTTAAAATAAATATTATTAAATAGGTAATTGATTTTACATTTTTACGGATGATTTTTTAATGTTTAGCTCATTATATATGTTTTATGTTTCATTAAATACTAATTTTATATAATTATAATTATTAAAAATAATTTTAGTACTTTGAGCAAGATGGGATGGTACGAGGACGGGATCGTCCCTAACTTGGGGAAAGGATTAGCCCATGTTTGACACTCATTAAATTTTAAATTATTTTCTTTTTGTCTCATCTTGTTAACTACACATTCTATCAATAAAATAATATTACACATAAATTCAAAAAGAGTAATGCTATTCATCCCCACTGGGGTTACAAACACAGTCTAGGTGGCGTTAATGTGGCATTTAAAGATAGGTGAAATTAAATAAGTCATTTAATTTCACATTTCATTTAATTCATCATTTAGATCCATTTAGACTGTGTTTGCATCCCCACTGGGGATGAATAACATTACTCATTCAAAAATCTTCTTTATTTTTTAACCACACATTCTCCAAAAAATACTATTTCAAAATCTTTTTTTTTTTTTTTCAAATAATGTAACTCAAACAAGGGCTTAATCTCGTTTATGGGTGGGCAAAATCTGACCAAATCCGTCAAAACCGTCCAAACCGAACCAACCCGAACGATTTAGGTAGTTTTTTTGTTGTTTTTACACGAGTTGGGTGGGTTGACTATGTAGGTAGGTCGGGTCGGGTCGGGTCAAGTCGGGTTATTAGTTAACTCATAAAAACGGAATAAACCCTCCTAGCCCGACCCATCTACTTTTAAAAAATTAAAAAATTAAAAATAAAATAAAATGCTTAAAAAGTAAAAAGAACCTAAAAAGTATGGGTAGATATTGTAATTGTAATTACTTGGTCCATTTTAGATGAGGAGTTTACTGTCTTTCCCACAATAAATATAGTATAAATTTTTCATGTTACGTTAAATGAACTTTGTTCTTTATAAGCTCGGCTAATGATGATTGAATAAAATAATACATAATTTTATTTATTTATTTACTTACTATTCAATCTTATCTATCTAAATTTAGTATAATAGAAAATTAAATGACTTTAATTTTGTTGACAAGTCGTCCCAAACCGATCAACTCAACATAACTCGACCCGATCAATACTTGATTGGGTTGGATTGGATTGAGTTTCAACATTTACACGGTTTGTGTTGGGTCAAATTTTAATCAAATCGATCATGTTGGGTTGTATTTGAGTTGAAGAAAAAACCGACATAACCTAACCCATGTCCACCCCTAATCTCTTTCTCAGATTATCGTGCCTCATTGACATCTATAGACCTTCGTTGTTCCAACTCATATGGGACGAAATCACCACATTGAATAGTGAAAGAAGAATCATGGTCATCGTTAAAATTCCCCGATCTGTCCTGAATTTTAATTTTATTTAATTTTATAATTTTCAATTTTATTTATATTTTATAACTAAATAATAATACAAAAAATAATTAAATAGAGATATAAAAAGGATTTTTTAATCCTCATCGCATCCCGCCCCACTATCGCTCCATTTTGTTCCACTTCTCGAAAATCTCCAACAGGGTGGGGATAATAAGGATTGCCCCCTCTCTGGACCCGTCCCATTGACATCCCTAATTATTCGATATATAATTGAATAGAAAAAATAAATTTAGATGTTAATGATTTAGATCATTTAGGAAGGTTTTTTAATGGTGTACATAAGTAAACTCACTCAATTCGGGTCTATAGACCAATGATTTTTTATTCGGATTAATTTTTTAGGGATTTCATTGAATATATAATAAATCTTTCTAATTAGAAAATTAAAAAATAAAATAAAAAATTGTATCGCATCTTTAACCTTAGGTAAAAATGTAATTTTAGAAAATAATATTTGCATAACGGCCTTTAATCCATACGGGAAGTGTGTTTCTAAATTCCTTCACATTTCCACTTCATAACAAAAGTTAATTTCATTTTTTATTATTCTTCGTTCATAAGGGGTCCCCAAATTTTAAAGTTCTGCTATGTGTACAGAAAAAGGGTTGCCAGAATTTCTACAGAATACACTTGACAATTTTCTATTGGAAAATGGCAAAAAAATAAAAATAAAAACAGATCAAACAGATGTATATAGCATTTGTTGAAACTCTGACGACAATTCCTCTGTACAAGGCGAATTGCTGCAATTTTTATTGGGGGTAAACCTCCCATTTTACTATAGGGGATCGAACCCCCCTAAATAAAAACAGGTCGATCCCCCTATAAATGGGAAACCAATTCTTCATTTAGGATCTGATTGATATAATATTTCCACGTAGTTTAGAATTAAAATTCGTAAAATGCATTGAATTCCTGACTCTATAAGCTTTCAAATGGCATATTATATGTCATGTGGAGGTCTCTATATCAATCTTTAGACTATCATTTCTCCACAGCTTTTGCGAGTTTGTTCCCAAGTTATTGACCCTCAACCCCTAGTTTCATTTCAAAATCCCATGCTTGGTATCTTTAGTTCAATGGACTCTTACATGGTATCTGAACTTAAATATGGTATATATGATGTTTCTTGATTTTTTGGACCTCAAGTGAATTATTTTTGCAAAATGTAGAAGAACGAAGTCGTGAGTGCATGGATAGAAAATGAGGGAGGTAAGTAACAGTTCAACTACAATGTAAGACATTAGTGTTTATATTATTACGTGTTTCAATATGATTATGTGATATGTATTGTTGGTGCTATATACATGAAGCGTTATATTGTTACTAAATATCTATAAAATATGAGAGTAATTAGAAAATGATGTTACCTTTGCATATAGATTCGTGTGTTGCATTGACATGAAAGACGTGGCCTTCTAAACTTGTAAACAAGTGGTAACTAGAGTAAATAGATGATCGTAAACGCTATCACATTTGGAAATTGGAATGTGATAACAATAGTAATATAATGTAATCTCCCTACTAGTGTTCCATAATGTTCTTCATCCTAGATATATATACTCACGATGGTCATTAAGAGTAGCGATGATATGGTATTTGAGGGTCTTACACCGGCATATAAGCGGTGTCAAGAGATTCTTTGGTGACTTTAGGATTATCGATTGGTACGACGAGCATCGATACATGGGTAGTAGGCTCATTAGTAGCTATTATATTTCTAGTATCTTGAGCTCCTATTTGATAGACTATTCAAAAAAACTCATTTTCCTCAAATTCATTTTCAATTACATATTCTCTCAATAAAATAATTTTACACGTCAATTAAAAAAAAAAATTCCATCTTCTTAACCACCCATAATCCAAAAAATCACTATTATAAAATCTAATTTTGCAAAAAATGGGGCTCAAACGTCATATTTTCAACATTTTTAAATGGAAGACAACTTTTGCTTTATACATGGTAAATGCCATATGGACTAGTGCTTACAACCGACTATTTTGAAGAGAAATTTTATTACGTAAACAATATATTGGAGGCAATCTAATATGTTTAGTACTATAAAACTTTAACGACTCATACTACTTGCCACCCCAATGTCTCTAAATATAAGTTGTGATACTTACTAAATCCTGCTCTAATTCATTCATATTCCTTCAACTTTTCAAAACTTTTATATCCCAAGCTTTTCAATTGTCAATTTTTCGTGCTTAATCTCATAAATTCATCCAATTGCTCTAATAATTTCTTCCATTTGATTAATTACAACCCCAAATTATCTTTAAGAGCCTGAATTAATCTCCAATTAAGCTTAAAATAATCACATTTGCATCAATTTCCCTCGACTTTGAACTTTTCCTACAAATCACATAATTTCATATAATTAGGTAGAAATTCGCTCAAATAAATCACAATTTATAAAGATTAAAAGCATAAATAAGTGTGTTAAATACACTTATCAAATACCCCAAACTTAAACTCTTGTTCGTCCCGAACAAGATTATCTACCTAACACAAATGCAAACATGGGCGGAGCTAGAAAATTCGTTCAGTGCAAGCACAATATAATCGATGCCAAATTTCGAGTTTTTGGTCATGGACTTAATGGTGATAAAAATATAAATCAATCTTATGAAAATACTAAAAGTAACATAGTTTATAAATTACACTCATTCCTTACGAGTTTTCATACTTTGATATCATTGTACAATAATTTCGTTATCAATCATTTAAAATCCCACATTCTCAAAATAAATAATTGTGCTATCATTCATCCACTGATCATCCATCCGATTACACAATCTATTTTTTACAATGCTCATTGCAGAAAATACTCTCTCAATAGTAGCGGTAACAACAAGTAGAATTAACGCTAAAGTCAAAAGATTGTAAACAAATGGATATACCTTATTTTTCTTTTTCATAACTAACTTCTATGCAAGATCACCAATGTCATTCAATCCTTCAAACTCTTTGTTAGAACGCAGTTGACCATTAAGTATGATGAGATTTACTACAGAAAAATCTACTAGATAGAGCTTAAGAAGTCGAATCAAACTCTTCTTGTCAAAAGAAGAAAATGAATCTTGTGGACATAAACAAGCTATGCAAAGGAGTAACACAGTATTTACCTCCGAGAAATGATCATTCAATTCTTGAAGTTATAAATCGATAATAGAGTAGAACANTTTGGAGTCGTCGTTTGCATAATTTCACCAAATGCATTGCATTCACAATATCTTGATCTTTTCTTTGCAATGCCTTCGACAGTTCATTTGATATCCCCAAGACGTTTTTCATCAACTGTAGATTAAATGCAAAATCAAATATGTGTATCAACTTAAATAAATTGTTGCATCAGATCTTTGATCATAAGAACAAGATTCATCTTCAACAATAATTTCAAATACATCAGTAACAGAATAGAAAATGGCAAGTAAGCTGACTAAAGAATTATAATGTAACCCCCATCATGTATCACCAGAATGTTGAAGTGTTGTTTCTTGATTAAGTCCTTATGCACTTAAAAAATCCACATTTTCTTAATGTCTCAAAAATAAATTATAATTGTTTTTTCTCGAAAAAGATCACAACTTTTAAGAGACGCCCCAATAGTATTTTCCACATCACCAACCCTAGGAAATGAATTAGTAATGGGAATACTTTTCTTTGCCATTGCTACAACAACTAGGCCGAGTTGATGAGAAAAATAATGAATGTAAAATGCACATGGATTCTCCTTTAAATTGAGTACTTTAAGATCATTAAACTTAATTACCTTGTATATTACTTGCCCCATCATTGCCTTGTCCTCTCAATCGAGACGTGCTTAAGCTATGTCTAGAAAAAAACCTCATCAATTGCAACTTTAAGCGGGAGAGCCATGGTATTTGTAACATGTTCAATCCCTATGAAGCTTTCATTTACATGTTCACTATTGCCTACATAACATAAAACAATTGACATTTGTTCCTTCATTGACACATAACAAAATTTATCAACTAGAATAGAAAATAATGAATCACCAACATTTTTTATAATATCATTGATCATCACAACGGCACAAGCACTTACTATATCTTTCTGAACATTAGGTAGTGTCAATTTGCAATTTTTAAGAGCATCTTCAATGAGACGACATTAATATCTTCATTATGAGCACCCAGAAAATTGCAATTGGACTAAGAAATTAACTGGATTGAGAAAATTCTCAGATTCATCATGACCCTGAAATGAGTACCCTTGTTGCAACAAAATTCGAACACAATTAATTAATACATTAAACAAATAGAATTTGCACTTCTTACTTTTTCTAACTGGTTGAAAAAAAAATGATTGAATTTGTTGCTCTTGATTCATCAAATTTTCACATGCGAGCTTGATTATGTGCACTATCATGAACTACAACATGAATATGGAATCCCTTTTGTCTTTCTAATATGGGAAACTTTCACCAACAAAAGAGTCACATCCCCTTTGCTTTCCACAACTTATTTTGAAAAGATAACAATACAAAAATAATTAGCATCTTTTTCGATATTTTATTCCAACCAACTATCGAACTCTTTAAACCAAGAAGGACCGTATCATCTAGCGTTTACTCCAATTTGTCTTTTTGGAAATTCATGATGAGGCTGACAAGGACCTTTTAGTATATATTCTCTTCGAACTTAATCTCGGATGTTAGCATTGTAATCTAAAACTGGTATCCTTAGTCCATGATCAGTTGGAAGTTGTGTAACATCAAAATCCACTTTATTTGATATCTCCTCATCAACATTGACTATTATTGATTTTCTTTGAAATAATCTCTTCATTTGAGATCTGGATCAAAATTTAATTAACAACATGTAACTCAGGAGTTAGGACCCACAATATCAAGCATAACCTGCCAACGTTAAAAGCCAACATACTTTAAATTCCTCTTTATATTCAGAAATAAGTAATCCCAATTTTTAGCTGAACACGTAATATAATGGACCTTTGTGTTCAGATAATCGTTCCAACAGAGATTATTATTTATTTCTACTTCTATTTGACGAAAACAAATTATAGTTTGATGATTGTTGATCTAAATTATATTAACTACCTTGATGTTATTGAACACACATAAAAATTGAATTAGGCTTCGAAGTATGAAAGTGAGGACTCACAATTTCATTTATCAATTACTTTTAATTCTCTAATCAAGATTCTCAACTTAATGGAGAGCTCGGTAGAATTCTTCTAACGTATTCAATTTATGTCTCTCGAGTTCAAATTGATTATATTTAACTAATTCAATTTCAAATCTCTATGAGAATCAGGATATAACTTAATTAAACGTTTTAAATTTCTAAAAATCCATATAACAACCACATTAACTAGAAAATGAATCTCTAAGCTTTTATACTAGTTCCCGGATTTTACATGTGATCTAAACTTATAACTCGGATCTCAACTCGTTATAAATTCAAAAGATCATTGAATTATTGACCAAGTAATTCAAAACATTAACAAACATCAATAAAATCAATACGTAGGAAATTGAGAATTATAATCTTGAAAATTGAATTAAAAGATTCTCAATAAATTACATTGTTCACCCTAACAAAAAATATTAGCTACTCATACTAGATGAAGGAAAACAAATAATAATATTGGTGTACATATTTAACCGATGTAGGGGATTGGTTCCTAATACACTCGGATGTTCGTTGTCTGAACTTCTTATATTAATCTTTATACGTACATTTACGTATTTAGAATTTTTTTTTTCTTACGAGTTCTTATATGGATCGTCATTAGATATTAAAAACTGTGGAACTATTGTATTAGAGCTTTGACAAATTTCTTCCATTGGGCAACATATTTGGAAAACACAGCGATCCTATTATTTACAAGCATACTGAAACCAGTGGGCTTAAGTCTAAAAAATTACATTCCTTAGGTTGACAAATGAGAATGTATATGCACCTTAAGTTTGAACCACCATAATTAATATAGAAACTGAAAGGAAAAATGGCACAATGATGCTATGGCCATTGGGATAAATTATTTTGGCCCAGTTGGTATTGAAGCCCAGCCCAAATTCTGTTGGATTTTCTAAAATGGTACAGAAAGGGGTTTTTTGGAATGAAGGCTTAATCGTGTTTTCTTACCCTTTTTTGGACGCCTGTGATGTCACCACATGTCGCCCCCAACATCGTTGGATGGGTGACTGTTGTGTGACTCACTTAAAAATGGGTCTAGGGTTTGAAACTTCATACTGCTTCGAGAATCATCCATTCTTACCCTTCTCTGCGCCGTTCTCTCTCGAGCTGCTCCTCTTCTCTGTTGAAATCAAATATCCTCATTTGATTTCTGATTTTTCACTAAAATNGGATTTCATCTTGTGTGATATATAAGTCTCGACTGAGTGTCCACCTTTTATGCCTTATCTTGGAGTTTGACTCGAGTTCTACGGTGGTTATTCTCCTGTGACTGAGGCACGGTTTTGAAGAAGGCAACCTGTGGGTTTTCGGCCAGCATTAAAAAAGCTATGGTTCTTCCTCCTTTTAATCTTTTACAGCTTCTTTAGTATTAAGATTTACAGATTTGTGATACTTGCAATTTCAGTTATTCGATTGTGTTCGAATCCTGTAGTTCTATGATTTCAGCTGTATAAAATTGAAGTTCTTGTTTCAGTTCCTTTGAGTTGTTCTTTTTAGTTTAGTATTGTTAAATTTAGCATATATATTTTATTTTGTTTGAGCTAATCAGTGTGATCTCCTCCCAACAGAAACGAAAAGCTTCAACAAGATGTACGAATGTATGTATAATTGTCCAGTCTTTTTCAGATAATAAAATAGCTTGTTGAAGTCGACCTAAAATCGTTGCGTCACCATCTAATGCTAAGCTCATGTTCCTATAGTGACTTTCTATGTAAATTATTAGTATTTCTTGATCTGCGAACTTGAAATTGGGGGAATTTTATAGTTGGGCAGAAAATTGCATTTTTTATTAGCCAACAAACTGGATACTGTTTTGCGAGTTTAAAGTTGCAACCAATTCACCAATATTCACCTTGCATTATGTACATATTTTGAGGTTACAGTCAAGAGCAATTCCTGTTATTAAAAATATGGAGAATATCACAACGGAAACAAAAAAAGAAAAGAAAAGAAAAGAAGGTGAATAAAGAAATAGAAACAAGATTTGATCACGATGTTTGTATTATTGTCATCAAACGATATTTGTCTCATCTACCAATGCTTCTGAAGATTAAATGACAAATAGTTTGTAGGATTTCAAGCCTAGAAATGAAGATCATCAAAAGCTTAAGTGATTATTCAGAAATGAACAAGTGAAATGGTATTAATATTTTTTTTTAATGGTATTAATTTGATTATGTGAAGAACAATAATTTGGCTAGAATTTAGGGATGAAAAGAGGATGATCCAAAAAATTAAAGAATCATCTTTTGGAATGATAATTTGTTAAGTGATAGAATCCCACATTGAATAAAGATGAAAACATTGACCAACTTATAAATGATTGAGTTAATTCTCTTAATAAGGTTGACCTTTTAAGATGGAACTCCAAATCTTAACATGGTATCAGAGTTAATTATGCTCTAACGAGCGATTAGATCCCGTTAAGACTCTAAATTGAACACGT
>CAIGRF010064992.1:0-10765 GCA_903798235.1 Fraxinus ornus
TTAAATTTTTTGCGTGTGGCAACAATGTCAAAATCTCTTCCTTAGTTAGCGAAGAATCTCCGAGATACACCAAAACGAAGCCCCCGTTTGACACCCATTAATTTCTCATTCTCATTCTCATTCTCATTCTTCATTTCAACCACAAATTATCCAAATAAAATAATATTACACACAAATTAAAAACTTTTCATCACTTTTTCACCACACATTCTCATATCAATCACTATTCCAACATTTCTATTCTCCTCAAAATAGGTTTCAAACAGGGGCTAAATAAAATGAATCAATTAGACTATCTATAGTTAATAAATAAAGGAATGTAAAATCAAAATCAACAATTTGACTACATAATGTGACTGCATTATAATATCTTCAAAGGTTGGAATATGGGATGTAAAATATTGTTATACGGACCCGAATTCAAAGATGGTATGCTTGAATGGAGCAAATTGCAAACTTGAGCTTAGACAATATATATAATGCCAAAAGTAAAATAATATTAATTAAAAAATTTAGCTAAGAGACGTTTCTTTGACTAAATATACGTATTATGGATATTCTATTTCTGGTTATCGAATCTTCAATATGCTATTAACAAAGGAGTCACTAGGACCACACGGCTTCTTGAGAAAATACACACCGATATATGTGGGCCTTTTGAAATTACATCTTTTGATGTTATTTATATTTATTGCATAAAAATGTAAATGTTTTAGAGATCTTCTTTAATAAAGTTAAACCTAAATTAGACACGAAGGTGAAAGTCTTTAGATCTAGTAGGAATTGTGATTATTTTGAAAAATATTATGGAAATGGAGAGTACATTAATCCATTTGCTAAATTTCTTGAAAGACGTCGTGGCGTACACTATACATCCATACTAGACCAAAATGGTGTAACTAAAAGACGTAATCGTACTTTAATGAAAATGATAATATGTATGTTATGCAATTCTTCTTTATCCATGTAGACTTATGTTTTAATGATTGCCATATATTTGCAAAATAGAGTTTCTAGTAAGGTAATTCCAAAGACTACTTGAGAACTATAGACTAGAAGGAAACTCAGTTTAAGGCCCCTACATGTTTGGAGTTGTTTGACCGAAGTAAGAATTTATAATTCACATGAAAAAAAAACTAGACTTAAAAATGACTAATTTGTTTCTTCATTGGTTATCCAGAAAAATCAAGGGGCCATAGATTTTACTATACTAGCCATATTAACGAAATTGTTGAAACTAAAAATGTTAGGTTCATTGGGAATGGTGAATCCAATGGGAGTGTGGAACCACGTAATGTGGAGGTTGGAGAAGTTAAGAGTTCTTTGATATCTACTTCTTCTAATGTTGTCATTCTTCCAATTGTTGGACAATTCGACAATTTACAAGAACAAGAAGTTAATAATCAAACATTTCAGAATGAAGTTGCTATTAATGAACTTGCACAAAATGAACCATAAGAAATAAAATTAAGAAGGTCTGAAAGACATCGTAGATATGCAATTTCCTATGATTATGTGGATTACCTTCAAAATCTGACTTAGGAATTGTTGACGATGGACCCAATTTCATTTTCACGGGCAATTGAGGGTATTAATTCTAACAATTGATAATATGTTATGAAGGATGAGCTAAAATCAGTAGATCATAATCAAGTTTGGGATCTTGTCAAATTATCAAAATCGTGTAAAAGAGTTGGGTGTAAATGGGTCTTTAAGACCAAAAGCTACTCAGTTTAGCTTTATATCGTTGTTAAATGTTTCACTCTAAAAGATTGCACTAACTATAAGGAGACTTTTTAACCAGTCTTTAAGAAAGATTCGTTGCAAATTGTTATAATTTTGTCAGTTCATTATGACTCTGAGCTACATCAAATGGATGCGAAAATTACATTTCTAAATCGAAATTTAGATGAAGAAACCTATATGGATCAACTTGAACGCTTATCAATTGAGGGAAATGACACATAGTACATAAGCTAAAGAAACCAATTTACTGACTGAAACAAGCTTCATGTATGGTATCTTAACTTCAATGATACCATTACACGATTCAAAAGGACTCGCCCTTCAAGGATCGATTTTCTATTCTATTTGAAAACCATATTTAGACCTCTCTCCACTAATTGATTGTGAATTATTTGTTTTTTGTTATTTTCAAAGACCTAATGAAGGAGTTGAGGTCCTCTTTATGCTTCTCCCCATTAATTCATTGTGAATTATTGGTTCTTTGTTCTATCTGAAGACCTAATAAGGAAGTTGAGATCCTCTTTGGACTTCTTGCCATTTACTCATAGTGGATTATTGGTTCTTTACTATTTGAAAACCTAGTGAGTGAGTTGAGCTCCTCTTTAGGCCTCTCTCCATTAACTAATTCATGAATTATATAAAAGCCTCGACAGAGTAGCTAAACTAAGAGCCTAAAGTGGATTTACCTTCTTTTGCCCGACGCAAGCCAAATCTCTTAGGGATTGAAAGAATATCTTCGATCAAAGGCAACTAGGGGATTGAAAGAGTATCTCCAACAAAACATAAGCTACAAATGAGCTAAATCAAGAAAACGAAGTGGACTTACCTCCTTTAAACAGCTTGGACATAATTTTAGAAAGAACATCCCCCAATAAATGATCTTGGATTGAAGGTAGGGATATCAGCGAGTCGAGCTGAAACTTGAGGCTCGACCTCGACTCGAGTAAAAATGGTTTGTGATTTTTTTTACCCGAACCGAGCCAAGCTTTTGCTCGGCCAAAAAAATTAAGCTTCAACCAAACTTTCAGCTCGGGCCTTGTTGAGTTAAACATGCTCAAGATTTTTTAAAAATATCGGGCAACTGCCTGCAAATGGTTTCATTTTTTAATTTATTTTTTAAAAAAGCAGAAAGCAGCTAGCTGCCTGTAATTTTTTTTTATTATTTTTTTAGGTCGGCTCGTCACAGGCCGAAAACAGTGCGAACACGAGTCGACCCGTGTAACTCGATTGGCCCTTGCTCGGGCCAATGCCCTAAAATGGGGCTCGGCTTTCCTTGGGCCAAGCCACGCATCACACGAGCCGACGAGCAAAATTGACACCCCTAATTGAAGGAGTTTTTGGGGTTGGAATTCTTGAGAATGAACATCCCATTATGACCTTGGATTGAAAGAGTATATAGGGTTGAAATTCTTGAGAATGAACATCTTATAAATGACGTTGGATTGAAAAGAATCACATTGTAAGCCCATGAGTCGTTGTATATTCGTACTTCCTCCATGGAAGTACAGTTGAAGGAAAAAGATGCCTTGATCGTCAAAAAACCATTTAGCAGCAAAGTGTGCATAACCATGGCACTTGGCTAAAAACACGACTTAAGACCTCGACCACCAAAAGGTCCTAAGGCCTTGAAATAAGCCTCGAATATGGACAAACGGTAGTGCAAAATCTGCCACAATCAACATAGCTTTCAATATTATAAACCCATGCGTGTACACAATAAATTTCTTGACAAATGTCACAACAAAAGTACAATAAATTTCATGACTTCTAACATAATCATGAAGTGATGTCACTCATAAAAATGATCAAAATGTCCCTAAAAGTGTCTATAAAAAACAATATTTTTAGAATCGAACCAATTGATCCAATGAAAAAAAATCATGTGAACAGTTACAAAATCTAGTTCAATTTATACCTAAAAATCAAATATTTATGCCTTTTTATATATATACTTTCTAGCATACCATCTATTCAAATTTTCCTTATTTTCTCACTTATTTATTATATAACAAACTAAAATCCCGTAAAAATATTTAATCGTCACAACTATCAATACTTTTGTCTATTTTGCTATCTCATTTTATATTTATATTAGAAGGGGGACCTAATAAAAAAAAATTAAAAACTAATTGTAATCAAGTTTATTAAGTGATTGTTATATCTATATAAAAGTCATTTTGGGAAAAAAATAAAAAATAAAAACATATTATTTATATATAATTATTTTATTTATTATTAAAGATTCAACCTTTCGACCCTTGATTTTGAATCTATAACACAGGCTTGATTAAAAAGAATGATCCAAGAGTGTGTTACAGGTCTAAAGTTAAAAGATCCAAGAGTGTGTTACATGTCTAAAGTTAAATAATAATAATAATAATAATCCAAACATCTTTATAGTCAAAATAATTGAAATTAGATTCGAATGAATCATCTTTCGATAATCGCGTTCTCTTCTCATTCTATGAGTCTTGCCCCAGTCTTCCGAAGATAATACCTTTTGAATTGAAATTTTAGAAAAATCAATATAATTCTTCTTTTGAGGACTTTGAGTGTGAGTTATTAAAGTTGATCTTGATTTGATAAGGATAACTTCACAACAAACTATAATCTTTTTGATATTCCTCAGCATGAAATGAAAATAAGGGGGAGGAGATTTTGAAGACATACTTCAAGGGAAGAATATCTATGAGCCTATGATATTTCCATTTCGAAAACAGGGATTTGAAGAGGTTTGGTAAAATAATGGAAAGATTTTGAAGGGTTGATATCTCGCAATTTTCCAGATCTAGCTTGAATGGCTTTTTTTTGTAGTTTGTGGGTTTATTTTCTTCAAAGATTTTCTTACTTTGTGGGGTTTGCAAAANAGATTTTCTTACTTTGTGGGGTTTACAAAAATGGACATCTTGAAGCAAAAATGATATTTTGAGAGGTTGAAGAACTTTATCCTTCATTTGTTGAATTATGAAAGAATTTTGAATATGGTCTCCGATTGAAAGAATGAGAATTGAAGACTTTTTCTTGTTCTTCTAAGTTTTTTCTCTCAACTTTGTTTTGCAGGACTCTCATGTTAAGAAGTCTGTAAGAGAGTTTGATTTACCTTATATATATAGAGTTTCAAAATCAAAGTAAGATATGATTGTTTGTCATCTTGCAAAAAACTTTCTTTGAAACAAAGTTTTTTACGTCTTTTTGCAAAACATCTTTACAATCTGTTTTTTTTTTTTTTAAAGTATTGATTGAATCATCTTGAAAATTTTAAAATGCATAAAACAATAGCTAAAATTTGTTTTTTGATAGTGAATTAACTCTTTTGAAGGCTAGTCCAAACACCATAATGGAATCTAACCAGCTCTTTTTGATAGATTTGACAGGGATTTGCTTAATTAGGACTCCACCAAAACCTATATCAGATGCATTCGTCTCAACAATAATAGAGGTTGTGGGGTCAATGATTGAAAGATAGGGTATACTTTTGACAACATCTTTAACTTTTCGTACAATATTTAAAGTGTGCTTATGACTCTAGGGAACCAAATTCTTTTGTAGTCTTTTAAAAAGAGGAGCACATAGGATCCTTATCTCTTTGATAAAGTCGCTTACATAATTGACACGGCATAAAAATCACTGCAAACTTGATTTTTCTAAGATTTCATTGGTAAATTTGTCTGTGTAATCAAGACTTCTTCAAATAGGTGCAATGGTTCCTAAATACAAATTATGTCCTAGGAACCTAATGATTGTTTCATAAAGAACAAACTTCTTAACAGAAACTGCTAAACCATTGTTTTTAACAAGAATAATGAATGTATTGATATATTTAAAATGTTGTTTTATACTTATAGAAAATATAAGAACATCATCATATAAACAATAATGAAATTTTGAAAATGATTGAAAATATCATTCATAATTTTTTGAAATTCAAAAGGAGCGTTTTTAGACCAAACAGCATAACGTTTCATTCATATTGACCAAAAGGAACATTGAATGCAGTTTTATATCTATCTTTCTCCTTAATTTGAATATGCTAGAAACCTGAATTCATATCAAATTTTGAGAAGATAACAGATTTGAATAATCTGTCTAACAGATCTTTCTTTTGAGTCAATGGATATCTTATCCGTTGAAGAGCTTTATTAAGAGGTTTATAATTGATAACTAATGAGGAGCGCCCCGTTCGATTTTAGTAGAGTTATTGACATGAAATGCCGAACAACTCCATATTAATCACAAAAAGATTATAGTTCTTTGCAACTATCATACCTTTTTTATTTCAATTTGGCTTTGAGCTTAAGATCATTACATAATGATAATTCTTCCTTATTAAAAAAATTAATAATTTCTCCATAAGTAAGACTAGCATAAGGAATATTATCAAAATATTTGTTTTTGATAGAATTCATAACTCTTTCAACAAGAGTTTTGGATCTTTCCAGAAAGATTGATAACAATCATCTCTTATCATGACTTTGGTAAGGAACATATCCTTATACCATCGGAAATCATGAAGTTTAGGACATATTAAATCTAATAATATCTCAGATGACCTATCTTGAAGAATAGTAGGAGTACCAATGANGACATGAAATGCCGAACAACTCCAAAGAGATTTACTTGGTTGGATAAGCCAGTAAATAATTGATTTTCTTGATACAATGATCAAGTAATTCCTTATTCATTTGAATAGGACGAGACTTTGTAGGAATATTTGATTCGTGAAAATCGGAATTGTAAGGAAGAGAAACACGTTTTTTCCTATTTCAAAAAGTATTTGGAATAGTAGAACATATTTCTTCTTTAATTTTCTTTTGAAGAGAATAAATCTTTCCAATAATTGAAGAGTAATTTCTTAATTGTTTTTCAATTCCTTGAAATTTAATTTCTTCTTTGAGAAACTGAATATGTTTCTATTTGTAATTAATCTTATTAATTAATTTTGAAATAAATGCTTCTTTCAAAGCACTCACATCTTTATAAGATGGAAGATTTGTAAATTCGAAAAATATATCTTGCCCCAATATATTGGTTCTAAGACATTTTGAATCAGTTTGTAAAGGATAAACTTGAACAATGAAAAGAGTGCCAAGAATGACTTCATGGCCTAAATATTTGATTAGGTAAAATATGTTTTTAAAACAAATATTTGAATTATAAACATGAGTTTTTAAAAGTTTGTATTGAACTTTCTTACCACTGGTACCATATAGACGCTCATTAGTTTTCTCAAAATACTTAGTAGGGATTAACCATTCCCTAATGCAGTTTTGATCAGCACCAGAATCAATTAAGACTCTAGCATGAAGCTTGAATTCTTTGTTAACCACAATAGTCATATTGCAGTACCTTTTTTGAAGCTGAATTCGGTAATAACATTAACCATTTCTTTTTCAGTTTGAAAGTTTTCATGAAAGTCTTGAACTCTATCTTCTTCTCTCGAAGAATCATGAAAATGATTATTTTCTTAATCTAGGTTTTTAGTTTTTAAGAAAGCAAGTTCCATTTTGACATTCTTTATTTGTTTTGCCGATGAAGTGACTTGAGATTCATCTCATTAACTTCTTGCTTCAATTTGGAATATGAAGTCTTAGAACAAGATGTTTTTGAAGATTCTTCTTCTTTGAATCGCCGTAATATGTTGCTCATATCAAATGGAGCAACATTAGTTTTTGAATGTAGAAGAGAAGAGAACTTGTTCTTTAATTGAGGGTTTTCAATTTTCTCAATTATTTCTTGAATGAGTTTTTCTTCTTTGGTAAGAACGTTTATAGTTTTGCAACCACGAACTTCTTTATTTTCACTTGAGGTAGAAGAGGAATTTGAACTGGTTTCAACATCAAAATCTTCATGGTATTAATAAACCATCTCAAGCTCAGAATTAGAATTTTCTTCTTCTAAACTCGAATTGAGCAAATTAAAAAGTTCAAGTTTAAATTCTTCACCAATTTGAAGATTGTTAATCTTATTCTTCATAGGACATTTATTTGAATAATGACTAGTTTGATTACACTTCCAGCATGTAATATTGGAAAGTTTTGAAAATTTCTTTTGTGAAAGTTTTCTTTTTAAATTTTTGTGAGGATAGTTTTGAAAATTGTTTTTTTTTTTTTTTAAAGATTTTTCTTTAAATAAGAAGGAAAATTCTTCTTTTGGATTTTGTATATGCGGAAGTGATCTTTTCAAACCCATATTATTCACAAAAAGATTATAGTTCTTTGCAACTATCATACCTTTTTTATTTCAATTTGGCTTTGAGCTTAAGATCATTACATAATGATAATTCTTCCTTATTAAAAAAATTAATAATTTCTCCATAAGTAAGACTAGCATAAGGAATATTATCAAAATATTTGTTTTTGATAGAATTCATAACTCTTTCAACAAGAGTTTTGGATCTTTCCAGAAAGATTGATAACAATCATCTCTTATCATGACTTTGGTAAGGAACATATCCTTATACCATCGGAAATCATGAAGTTTAGGACATATTAAATCTAATAATATCTCAGATGACCTATCTTGAAGAATAGTAGGAGTACCAATGAAGTGCTTTACTATGGTATATACCAAAGTATTGAAGCTATCCTTATTACTTTGATCATCGGTAGCATTATCTATTTCTAATCTATCTTCATCATTGAAATAGTTATTCTTCCATAATTTAATTTGTCTAGTGAAACCGGTGGTTAACACAGGCATTTGCAGGGGAGATTCCTCGAGTAATGTATGCATTATAACATGCTGTCATATTCTTGATGAATCTAATAATTTGAGATTTAGTGAGACCAACAAGATTCCATTCAATGATTTCATCTCCTGAATATGATCTTTTTGGTTCTCTCTTTTCCTCATATAGCATATTAGGATAAGAGGGAAGATTATAGTATGTTGAAAGTTTTGAATGTTAATTTCTTAATTTATTAATTTGAAGGTGTTCATCTTCAATAAATTGAGATTCAAGATTATCAATTGTATTAATATTCTTGGAATTTCTAATTTAGAAATTTAATTAGCAAGCTCTTGTAAAATACTCGACTTAGAAGACAAAGTATTTTATTATTAATAGGTTTGAAAATAAGATTTGATTTAACAATATCTAAATTTATAGGCTCATTTCCCTCCCTTTTGGATGAGGATGCCTCAAACTCAGAATTATTCTCAATTCTAGATAATTGAGAACAAATAGATTGAAGAACAATATTAGTATAATTATTCTGAGAAATAATGTTTTTGACATCTTTAACTGTTGGACTAGACTTCCATCCGAACAATTAAATCTCGCAATTTCTTAAGTAGAAATGCAATGATTTCAGTGTTTCCATGGAAAACAATAATTTCTTGCATATGCGAGTGTTCAGATTGAAAT
The DNA here is from genome assembly GCA_903798235.1 of Fraxinus ornus. NCBI lineage: Eukaryota > Viridiplantae > Streptophyta > Magnoliopsida > Lamiales > Oleaceae > Fraxinus > Fraxinus ornus. Next base: position 9,113 of record CAIGRF010064992.1, read on the forward strand.
GTTTGACCATAAGCAGTTTTCCAAGTTTTCTTGTTAACATGGGTGTTTTGAACAGATTATTGCTTTGAAATCCTTTTACCAAAAGCTTTGAAATATGTCCATTCGTAGAAACTAAAATCTTCCGGAGAATTGAGAAATTAGTCTCGTAAATATTCGATTTCATCTTTTGAAAATATTTTCTTGAGAGTATGTCTAAAAAATTTTGACAGAATGAGTTTGATCAGTTTTGAATTCATGTCTTCTATCAATTTTAGAAGAAATGACATTACATTATTGATCAAGCTTTTTCTGAAACAAGTATATCTGATAAAGTCGAAGAATCAGATTGTTCCGGGTACTTAGTTTCAGGAATTTTTGGATTATAATTAACCCATCTGAGTTTATCTGAAGAGCTTGAAAATCTAGCAAATTGAAAAGAATTATTCTTAGATTTGTATTCAAATATAGAAGAGTAAGACCTTCGAAGAGTATTGGAAGAAGTGGGTTTATCAAAGATAACTTTAACATGTCCATCAAGAAATGAAATAATTTGATCCGGAGCTTTTTTAGTTGGAACCGGAGCTGGATTTTGTGTATTTTCAAAATCCCATGAAAGTCCTCTAGATTGAAAATTTCAAGGTATTCGCTTAGGAATCATGATGTTTGAGTGAAGATGATTGACTTCTACCAAAAGACTTTCGTCTCTAGGAGAAGATCTAAGAACAGAAATATTGAGTAGAGTGTTCATAAGCTTGTAATATATTCCACTTATTAAAGCAAATTTTTTGAACGATCATCAACATCAAAATTCTTAGTTTGAATGTGAAGATTTAGAACATTACCATCTTGAGGACTAATTGAATTAGGATAGCAATTTGAAAATATTGGACTACTTTCGAGATTAGACTCAAGCATGGATGATAATGAATGTTCAAACCTTAAAAGTCTCTTATCTCTTAGAGTTAAGAGAATAGGAATGTCTAGACCTAGTCTAAACAATGGTTTGGTAGCAATTTGAACAAGACCTACATGAAGATATTTAAATTTCTTCATATGAGCTTGAATAGCTTCTTTTGAAAATAAATTTATCGAAACAGTTTGATTTTTTATAGCATTAGTTTGTTCAAGAGTTTTAATAATATAATATTGACGAAAATCAAACCTTCTGATTTCATAGATATATTTTTTATCTACCTTTTGAATAGTCCAGTTTTGAAGTTTTTGTTGAATTTGAGCAATTTGAAATTCATATGAATTAAAATCGTTTGATGCATATGCATGATCTTGACTAAATTCTTCTTCATCATTTTGAAAAATATTTGTCAAATTGATTTTCTACTATTTGAACTACTATATTTCCTAAAATTAGACATTAAAGACATAATTGAATAAAATGAAACTACGGTAACATACAACTATAGACACAATGCCACATGATAGATTGACGCTTCACCAAGCCTACAACGGGACCACCAATGCCTACCCCGGCTTTACGACTGACCAACACTATTCAATAGACATTCAGGCTAACACCAATTCTTCCCTTGACAGGGTACCTATAATGACAAGACACACTTGGAAGCTCCCCGGGGCACATCCAAGTTGGTAAAGAAAGGGCATTGCTCGGCTTGCAACCTCAGCGTGGGGAGTTCGATTCCTGGTTGGAGCAGCTGA
>CAIGRF010065069.1:0-15456 GCA_903798235.1 Fraxinus ornus
TAAACAAGTCCTACAAAATAGATTTATAGGAACTTCATATTTATTTTTAGAATTTGCAACAAAAAAACGAATCTCAAGATCATAATTATATAATGTAGATAGTATCATAGTTTAAATCTTATGTAACTATTTAGATAAGGTCGTTTTTAACTTTTGTACATATGAAATCTTTTAAAAACTTGAAATATATAATGTAGATAGTATCATAGTTTAAATCTTATGTAACTATTTAGATAAGGTCGTTTTTAACTTTTGTACATATGAAATCTTTTAAAAACTTGAAATTAAAATAAAAAAAAAAATTTTAAAAATAAATAAATTAATAGGCTAAAGTCAAATAAAAAACTTTTAAAAAAGGGAAAAAATAATTAAAAAAACTAATAAAGCACCCCTAGGAAAAATGAAAGGGAGGAACTCAACCGTTTAGGAATTGAAAAAAAAAAGGGTTTAGGCGCAAAGCAAAGCATTCTGCGTGAGCTTTGAGCTTAGTTGCCGCCTAGTCGAGCTTTTTAGATCACTGATTCTAATATAAGAAGTATGTTCGTCGAATGGAAGAGGGCAAGGAGGCTAGCTGCATACGAGGGTACAATATATATAGAGAAGTTATAAAAAATAGATTATAAAAAGAAAGAAAACACGTGGAATGCCAAATTACTGTTATAGGATGATGATACTTCTTTGGGGCTGGAACAAACATAAGGCACGGGCTTCGAAGATGTTGGAAGGATTTTGTATCACATAGGATTATCAACTTAAACATAGTGGTTGCATATTTTGTTTATCCATATTCTTTTACATGTTTCTCATGTGTGGGCTCACATGCCATATATTCTGAGTATTTAGCTTTTGATACAGCCCTTATCACTTGGTTTAGATGGTTCATAATAGGATATTTCACACTTCATTTCATTCATTAAGTTCAGCCCATATAAAATGGCACAAAGCCAACTCTCCGGCATGAATTTCTGAAGACTGAAATAGTGCAAATAGGGAGTGAAGCGTTTACCGTCTGCTGTCTTCTATATTTAGGTTTGTACCTCCGAGAAGCTTTCATTAGTTAACATTCTTTGTGTACCATTTATGTGAGCTTATTTCACAGTTCTGAAAAGTTCCCCTCCTCTCTCGGCCAAAAAATCTGAGCAGTTGTCTGTTTTGGAAGAAAAGATAAAGAGCCTGCTGGAACAAGTTGAGTCTCTTGGTGAAGCAGGGAAAGTTGATGAAGCAGAGGCACTGCTGAGAAAGGTGCTGCTATCTATTTTCTACCTGATATAGTCTTTTAAAAAAAACGTGAAGATTACTTTTTAAAAAACTTCTGCAATGTCTGAAACGGACAAATTGGGTGCAGAGGTGAGGCATAACCGCATAAGCATCCCTTCAAACAAAAAATAGACTAAAAACTACGAACCATTACAGAACTAGACTCGAAAAGTTATGGCTAAGAATCGCTAAGCAAATGAGCACAAAAGTTTTGTATTACTGAGCCTTAAGGCACAAGACTAGCGGGACACTAGGCACAAGCCTCAAATAGCTTTCTGAAACAATGTTTCTTTTTTCGAAAACATGTTCGATATCTTGCTTTTAAGTATCAAAAGTTACTTACTTTGTAACTCTTGCTTTACTATCGCCATAAAAGGTATTTCTTTTAAAACTTGCTTACTTATAAGTTTTATAAGCTTAGCCACACATGCTCTAATAGTTCATTACAGGAAATAAGCATTAAAAGAGGGTATAAGAAATATAGATTTTATACTGGAGTTAAAAGATGGTAGAAAACAAGCGTCAAGGAGCTAGAAATGCAAGCAATTAAAGAGGCATAAAATGTAGCTGTACACTTCAAACAGGTATTCTTACAAGGAATATGCTACTTCTTATTAATCCTAGATTATTACATTATTAAGAAAAAAATGGAGAGAAAGTGCATGAAGGATAAAGCATCCATAAATTATTACATCGTTATGTATTGAAGAAACCTAAAGATACCATAATGAAGGAGATGTATAACTGCGAANGCTTTTAAGTATCAAAAGTTACTTGCTTTGTAACTCTTGCTTTACTATCGCCATAAAAGGTATTTCTTTTAAAACTTGCTTACTTATAAGTTTTATAAGCTTAGCCACACATGCTCTAATAGTTCATTACAGGAAATAAGCATTAAAAGAGGGTATAAGAAATATAGATTTTATACTGGAGTTAAAAGATGGTAGAAAACAAGCGTCAAGGAGCTAGAAATGCAAGCAATTAAAGAGGCATAAAATGTAGCTGTACACTTCAAACAGGTATTCTTACAAGGAATATGCTACTTCTTATTAATCCTAGATTATTACATTATTAAGAAAAAAATGGAGAGAAAGTGCATGAAGGATAAAGCATCCATAAATTATTACATCGTTATGTAATGAAGAAACCTAAAGATACCATAATGAAGGAGATGTATAACTGCGAAAATCTCCTAAATAATTTAATTGAATAGTTCCCTTTTCCATGTCAAAGATTCCTGCGTCATGGCCACCTCCACCTGGTTCAGAGGAATAAAGCTCGCAAAGATCATCTGTAAAGTAGATGCAGTTAGCTTTGATAGCTACCTTAAATTCTGACGAGAATAATGATATAGATACATTGTAGCCCAAGGACAATGATTGATCTCCCGAAGTATTAAATTCAACCAATCTATAGGCATAGTTATTTCCCTCCCCATGACATTCTTCTAGCCTCAAAATAGAGAAACCAATCGTATAGCATCTGGACTTCACGTTGTCGTCGTCATCAACTTCAAATATGGTACCTCCTCGGATATGAGAAAGAAGCAAAAAATCTCCTGCTAATTCAACGAGATACTTTTGAATTTGATCACGTGTCTTAGATGGACCAGGGGCTACCGCCGTTGCTTTTGGGTCATTCTCATTTCTCGCCTTCAAAGTCACAAACAAATACCACTCCATGACAATCAACAGCAAAAAATTTACCCATACAGTAAACAATATGGTCAAAAAAGGGGAAGGGGCACTAATATTAGTCCAAACACTATCTTCTAGTTTTGCAAAAGCTAGTATTCGAACTTCTTCATAAATAGCGGCTACAATACAATCTTGATTATTATTATTACTATTATTAGGTGAACTTTTTTCCTTTCGAGGATAGAGGACATCACTATCTTTCTTACAAAGAAAAAATAGTAAGCCTGCTGTGGATATTCCTCATCATAATAATACTGATTGGGAAAGGTCCACATTGGGGGTAGGCAAATTTGTTGTCGAGAGAAGGGATGTGATAAATTGATTTGTTAATCGGTGCCAATTGTCATTAATCAGCCATAACCTGCTCCGACGCACTTCCTACCAATAGCTTCCGACAACTTGAGTTCATATGTTTTTGATGTTAATAAACTTCAAAAGTGACGAATCGGTACACCTTGTTTCCTCCCTTGATCGTTGGTATCCATGGTTTCAGCAAGCATAGGCCATGGATATCTAATAGGCAATGTAGGTTTTCTCTCCAATAATGAAGTACTTGATTTCCATGATTTACAAACAGCACCAAAGAATATAAAATCTTCCATAGAATATGATCTTTATGCTATAACACCCAAAATGTCCAATGGAAGTTCAGTCTGCCATGTCAAATAATCAACTGGGAAAAAAAAATTATATCTTTAATCTTCCCAAAACTAAACTAAAATATATGTTTGATTGATAAAAAAAAATGTATTTCACACTACACACATTTTGCAGTAGCCAAAAAATGTTGCGGCAGAACTTTTGCAGCGTTTTAGCGTGTGTTGCAGGGGTCGGTATTGCTGTTGAGGGAAGATTTTTTGCAGCGTTTATTCACCGTTGCGAAAAACCCTTTTGCAGCGTTTTTACAACGTTGCCGTACTTTATTTTTTACTGTTATATATGATAATTGACCGACAAAATTGAAAATGGCACTTTGAACAAATTTTGGACTTGTATAGAAATTGATAATTTCATTACAAATTTTTGAATGAATACAACATTAAAATGTGATACAATATAACATTGAATCAATACAACATTTGGATTTCATGAACATAGTTTTTCCTCTAATTCCATTCTCCTAGTCTCCTCTTCCTCGACAAATTTATCCTTCGACTGCATCTAGAGTTTTCATCCTTAATCACAGAAGAACCAATCTCCTTCCCGCCAGCAAATTCAATATTACCAAGATGAAGAATTGCTGCCACAACCCTAAAAAATGCTTCCTGAAATGATTTGATACAAATTTTAGATAAAAAAAATCATGTCAAAATTCGAACGGCAAGGCACAAAAAATTATATTCTAACTTCTATGGGAAATGCTAACCTGCTCTTGCTCACTTAGTTTTTCGTCCAGATATCCTCCCATTTTTTTCAAATTGTATCTCAACAAATTTACCAAAACGACTACATGGAGACACCACCATCAAGATAATTATAAGTACAGAATATACAATCAAAATTTAATTCACATAAATAAAATTCACATTACAACTTACAAGTATGGCCAAATCAAATATTATATTAGCAACGTTTAAAAAACGTTGCGAAAAATAAAAAAAAATTCACAACACTAAAAAAATGTTGCAAAAATGCAACATTCATTTAAAAAATATTGTCAATGCTCATTTTGTTAAGTAATGGCAACATTAAACACGTTGCATAAAACAAAAAAAATTCGTAACACTAAAAAAACGTTGTAAATAGGCAACATTAGCAACATTCATTTAAAAAATGTTGCCAAAGCTCAATTTTGTTAAGCAATGGCAACATTCACGTATTAGAATGTTACGATAGACCCTTTTAACAACATTTAACTACGGAATGTTGCATTTTATGTGTTGCAAATGATCATTTTTTAAGTAGTGTCAATATCCACTTTTCGGTGTCTTGGATTTATCGATGTATGTTCTATAAAGCATATTTTAGTTTTCTTTTTAACATAAAGATTCTTGTTAAAGGCAATTAAAAAAAATAGAATACAGATTGGGGATCCGAGAAGATTTAAGTATTTAGCTGCAAATTGTAAGAACACTAGCATCTGATAATGTCCTTTTATAGGAGAATTTAAGGTATTTCAGAATCCTTGTTGATTTCAAGGAATTTAAGGCATTTCAGAATCCTTGCTGATTTGAAGGTCTCCTAATCTGGAACATAGGAAAGAGGCGATAAATTTAAGGAAATAAAATACACCTTAAAAAATTTGATCCTGTTGCTTGTGAAAGAACTCACAACACGTGGCGAAAAGAACGAACCCCTTGCGACGCATGGTAAGGGGAGAGAACCCCTTTGCAACGCGAGCGAAGGCGAACCGATACGATAGGCCAAGAAGCGACCCCCCTGCTCTGAGGAGGACCCCCCAATCCGAACCCACCCCGCACGAAAAGACCTTGACCGAAAGGTTTGATTGGACTGCCCACTGTCACGCCGTCTTCTGTCAGCCTATACTGTCACGTCCCAGGCCTAAGCAAGGATTTGGAGATCTAAGCATTTATGGTCAGATTGAAGAGTAATAGTCATGAGACGTGTAGATTAAGTTAGGGCAGGACACGTGCCACCCCATCCGACGGTCCTCATCGATTGTATTTTACTATAAAAAGCGATGTAACTCGATATGAAAGGATAATGAAAATTTGGACATTAAAACTACAAGAAAAAAAAAAACCCCCCCCCCCCCCCACCCCACATAAAAGGAGGTCGCTTCGGTCCGACACCTTGAACTGCTAAACTAAGAAAATGAATCATATATCACGAAGAAGAGAAAATAACTCATGACTGTTGAACCGTTTTTTGGGGTCAACAGATCCTTACTGAAAGGAAATAGGATTTATTTTATTTTCTATATAAAGTCACAGAACTACCTTTCATTACTTAGGAAAAATTGCATTATTTGTCCACGACTTACTTCTTATCCTCCCAATCTAATATTTTTGGAGCTGCCGTTTCTAACTTTTTAACATTAATCTCAGGTGGATCGTCTCTTTAATTTGAAAATTAACAATGAACATGTCTTGCTAATTTAACTAATAATTGGGAAATAAGACGAATAAGTTTAAAGAAAAAGTTAAGCCCTTGTTTGATACCGATTAAAATTCAAATTTTAATCTAAATCAAAATCAATAATTGATATTAATCAAATATTTCATGTAGTGTCGGAACTAGTGCCCAACGAGAGGCCAGGGCTGCTCATGCTGGCTCCGCCGAAATTTACGGTCACAGGGAGCTAGGGAGGAAGCTTTAAGAGGTAGGGTAGAGGCATTTTGGAAGAGGACAGTTTAGTGGATGGGGCCAATATTTTTTATAAAAAAATTGTTGGGACCTCTTTTTTTTAAAATAAATAAATAAAATTGACTCAATCCACTGCCTGTAGGCTGCTTTGTTTAATTGTAACCATTCATAATTCAATTGCAATTTGCAAAACACATCCATGAAATTCCAAACTCTAATCTGATTCCCTCCCTCCTGCTACGCACTCAGCCCTTGCCCCTTGTGAGTCTGTGACCTGCTACCGGCTGTCGTCGTGGACGCCGAGGCCCCTTCGATCTCCGCCACTAACCCACTTAAATTGCAAAAAATAATTAAATGAATTGAGACAATTCGAACGCATGTAGTATAATTGTCTTAGCGAATATTTGTTGAATGAGTGATATAAAAATAACGATGGATGTCCATGTGTTTTTATAAAGAAAATAAATATTGAATTTGCAATTGTAGCAATCTATATTGATAATTCAAATTTAATTGAAACAACTGAAGAACTCAACAAAATTGCAGATTATTTGAAAAATAAATTTGAGATGAAAGATTCAGGAAAAACTAAAATTTGTCTCAAAACAATCTTTATATATAGAAAAAAATTCTTAAAACATTTTTATATGGACAATGTACATTCATTGGCATCTATCAACTAAAACATTTTTGTATTATGGATGATAGAATGTGACAAATACGAACATGTTTGGCTAAAGCTAATTTCTTTGTTAATTATAAGTTAAAAATTTACTTATTTAGCTTGATTGCCCAAGCCTGGATCCAATTTCAAACTACAGAATCCATTTCAATACCTATTTTACCCATACAGTATGCCCCTCAATCTACGGTTACTGTTTAAAACAAATCAAATTTAGTTCAATCTCAGTACCAGATTTTTAATCAACTTTTTGGTTTAATTCGGCAAATATGAATAAGTTTGACTAAAGTAAATTTCTTTTCTAATTTATATGTTTACAATAATATTTATTTTCAACTTTGACAGACAAAATAATAATAATTTTAGAACTTGTAAATAAAAATTTTATTAGCTTAGCCAAACATGCAGATCCCACAAGAAAAGAATGAACATCAATCTATATATGTTTTGTATTTTATTCTCTAAAAACGGTAAATGAAATTACACTTGTAAATCAAACAGAAGACTATGGCACAATTTTGTTTCAGAACTTCTTCAGTGTGAATAATTTCTCTTGCTTGAATACACAAACCTCATTTCTCTCCTGTATTTAACCACAAGAAAATAGTCATATCCTTGATATTTAGACAGTGAACTACACCTCAATCTTACCTCCATCAAATACAGTGAAACGCTATTCCAGACTCACACGCCGCATCCTGCAGACGAGGTTAGCAGTCGGGAGATCTAGTTGATTTCCTGAATCTAATTTTACGAGTTCCTTAAGCTGATCTCTTGGAGTTGAAAAGCAAGAGTGGAATGTTGCAAGAGTTGGGGGAATCGTCATTGATAGGGCAGAAAGTACATTGCTCAAGTATTCAATATCAACAGACAACTGTTGTGCTCCACGGTCTGTTATATATTGAATCCCACGTAATTGCTCAATGTATAGTGCGGTAGCTCCCTCAGCCACCTATAAAGCACAGCACGAGTTGGGAATAATCAAACCATCAACCTCATTGAAAGTTATCGTCAGGATTAGGAGCAAGTTTTACCATGCTTAAAAGTTTCACTATAAGTTTTAATATAAATAATTTTCGTGAGTCAAAACTGGAAATAAGTAACTTAATTTTAGAAGTAAGGTGAGATTGCTTTCAAAATAAACAACTTCTTTTAACGAGTGAGAAAAAGGGTGCAAATATTTTTTAACGCAAAAAAGTTACATTTAAGCTTAGCCAAACATAATCCTAGACAATCTGCTAGCACATACTTAAATTAACTCACAGTAGATCTGACTGTAATTAGTGACTCCTTAAAAGATGCAATAAGCAGAGGTCATCGAGATACATGTTTCAACGAATGCACACAATATGTAGTCATCTGTGTGCATGCATATATGCATGTGAATTTATTTATGTATTGCTGGCATATGAAGTCATAAACAATATGGCAGTGTTAGAAGGGCAGTTACCTTGAACATCCATTCAGTTGCGAAGAATTGTGCCTCCTCGGCATTGGCATCACTGCTAGAAATGCCCTCAGCAAGCGGCTCCAGTTGTTGGGGCAAAGTTAGAAGATACTCACCAACATTGGTCACACAAGACTGGGGGTATGCACTGAAGCTAGGAAGGTGATAAGAACTTTGTTGTTCAACCGAAGACCATATGGGCAGGTGAGACAGATCACTAAAATGCTGCCTCACTTTTAATATAAGCACATCGTAAACTAGTTCATTGACTGCCTCTGCAAAAGCTGCTACTCTTTGAGAAGCAATTGGAAGTGCATGAAACCGAGGATCTTTCGACTGCAAGAACCATGAAAAACTTGTAATTTGGACATCATCAAATTACAAATAAGAAAAGTGTTTTAAGTAATCCATAAACATATATATCGGTTTTACAGGTAGAATTAGAAAAAAAATGAAAGCAAATTTTATATTGTTGTCACGGTTTGTCATTTTTCGTGTCAAACTCATAGTTTTACAAGAGAGTAATTATTTTAAGCTTCACTGTTCTCCAAAATACTTTATTCAAAATCAAATTCCCGTTTCTTGGAAAAGATGGAAATGAAAGAAAGACTGAATACCTGCTCCAATAGGTTTAAAAGTTTCCGAGCCTTCTCGGGAACATCGACAAGCCTAACAGCTGCCACATCCAAGGCAGCTTTTCCAGCCATAGACAATTCCTCACTTCCATCAGCAGCAGCCACATTTAATTGGTGTTGATCAATACTTGTACCAAATACGGAAAGAGACAAATTAGTGCTCAATCTAGCGAGAGTTGACCTCAACGAAGCTTCAAAGACTGAAGATCGGCTTGTTAAACAATCTGCAACCGTGAGAATTTGTAAAGCACCCTGAACAAATGACCACTCCTCCTCGTTTGACATAAAATCAACTTTACGAGCATGTGAAGCTCCTTCTTTTCTATCTGATCCTGTTTCCTTCTTTGCACCAACACCTTCAGAAGACACATCCACTCCAGTTACTAATCTGAGTGATTTTAGGTTACCCTGAAGAGTGGAAATGTATTGTAGCAATGTGTCATCGAGCACAAGAATTAGCTCATCAGCCTCAGAACCACCGGTGAAGTTAATGCATCTCTCAACAGCTGCTTCAAGTAGTAGAATGACTTGAGGGATGGACTCTTCCATCCTTCGAACTGTCTCACTGAGTTCGACTCCCTGTACACCAATAATGCGAGTAGTAACTCCTCTAAGATCAAGTCCTGCAATCTCACCAGATAGCACTACACGCTCCATCTGCCCATACCTAGAACACAAATTACAAATAAGCAAGTTGATAAATCGAGTTACATTGATTCAAAAATGATATATGAGTAGGATGTATTATATACACAATAAATATCATCCTGCACAGCAGTCCATAATACACCAATGCAATGTTTAGCCAAAAAAATAGCATAATCAAACTTCTAAGAATATTTAAACCTACAATTTTTGTTATAGGGTAGAGGATCATAAGATTGATAACCAAATTTATTGGAATTAAAATTCAATAGTCCCCATTGCCCATGGAACCACATGGATGCTTACTTCAAATTTGAGTCCAAATTAAGATATCTACAATGGAGATAATATTAGCAAATAATAAGTTTAGAAAAATCGCAAAATCTAAATCAAATCTGTGTGCAATGTCTTATTATGGAAGCATTCAAAATACTACGATAACCAACTAAGCCGTGTTACCGGTTAATTTGGAGTCATCTATATGAACCCTTTTTCTTTGTGTTTTCATCACTTAGCAATTAGAACTCTTAGGAAGCCATCTAAAGTATAGGATACTCAACTGTAGAAGGCAGTTAAATCTTTTTCAAAATCACATGGCAGAAACCACCAAAAACCATGCAAATGTACTTCACATTCATATACCTTTGTATAAAAGTTTCATAAGGAAGGTAGATCGCCTTCAATGTGTTCAACAGAACATGAAGATCGGAGTCTGAAAACAGATGCTGAACATTCCTAGCAAAACTCCCCGTTATTTTGTGTAGTTCTATCAGAGCGTTTAGATGCTTATTCTGAATTTTGATACCTTTTGATAAATCCCCGGATAAGATATCTAATATACCTGAAATTGTAAGAACGGAATCAAAACACGATAGGAGTAGATATCATCACTAAAAGTTGTTAACAGTTAAGAAAAGCAGTCTAGCGACTGAATGCAATATAAACTATAACCTAAAATACAATCTCAGCTTTACTGTTGAAGACAACGTCAGACTAGAAAGTAGAAACAAAGAAGCCAATATGATATCTTTACAGAGAAGCAGAAATGTACCATCCGACCACCACCTATTAGCACATTATATCATTTAAACTAACTGCGGAGAAGCGCATTACGCTACCACTATCTTCTTTTAAATAAGACTAAAGTATTAATGTTTACTTCACTTGACTGAGAATAAGCTGGGTATCAAAAGGTTAAGAAAGCAATTGATCATGAAATAAGATCTCATCGGTTGAGTAAGCTCATTTAATTGGACACCTTTTTCATCTTAAATATATAGGATGTAACTAACTGGCACTCTTAATAACATATGCTTGATGACCAGATGAAGGAACTCAATCAAATGAGCTTTAATTATATTTACAATTAAAAAAATCTGCTATTCCACATCTACAAGAAAAAGATTCTTGAGAAGCCTTGCATTACCCATAGTGCATTGATTCTAATACTTGCAAAAACAGCACCGTTAATTCTTTATCTATAGCTTAGTAGAGCTGAAACCTACTAATAACAAGCCCCCCGTTTACATCATTTCACTAAAAACAACTTTAACCCTTAATCTGAAACTCCAAATATATTTAGTACAGGACAAAGGTAAAAATAAAAAAAAAATTCTAATGTAACCTTTGCCCAATGCTTTGGTCTCAGGAACAACATCCCCGGTAGCAAGGTTGATTCGGGATACAAAACTTGCACCAATGGTGGATATTGTCTCTATCATTAGATGTGTTGACTGATTAATTTATGTCACAATAATCTTAGCAAATATAAGAAGAGAACGAAAAGAAGGGGGCATCTTCTACAAGCAATTGGCATGAACCAACAAAAGAAGGTCATTTCACACTTGCCTCTATCCTTTCGTGCTTAGAGAAATAGAATAGCATACATACTTTTGCAGATTTTTATGCATATGCAAAAAGTTTAACGCAAAATTGAGCAAGAAGTTCTAATTTTATGACAAGATGCGTTCTGCAAAGATCAGATAAAATTCATCTGCATACTATTTAGTTATTCTTAAAATTACAGAGGCAATTAAAATCAATTTTTGATTTAAAGTTAGTTTTCATTAATAAAAGATAGTATACCATCCATGGGGGCATAAGCACAACACACAGAGTGGGGGATGCATGCTCAGATACTGAGAGAAAATCAAAATCTTTTACACTATCTACTTTCATGTTGTGCAAAACATATATTTGCCTGAATATTCTGTGAGGCAGACCATTGAAATTCCAGGGTTTTTTTTTTTCTTAAAAAAGTTTTGAAAAAAAAACTTCTCTACCCTTAAGCCGTGTTGAGCTTCATAATCCTTGAAAATTCATTTTCACATTACCCGATATCATTAAAATCAGAAATCTACAAATGATGAATCATTGACATTCGTGTTACATGTTTATAAACAACTGCCATCCAAGACAAAAACCTCCTGAAAAAAGGACACAAAATGTATGCCATGCTACTAAGCTAGCAGCTACAAAGTCAAGATGACAGCTTGCATAGAAAATAGATAATGATCAATAATTTCAGCATTGTTATTCTTTCTCATGATTGGATTGACCAAATAACCTACGTACTCAGGAAGTAACTTATTACATCTCTGTCTGGGTCTCACTCTTCTTACAGTGGTCTTGGCTCCTGATTTGGCTCTATTCCTCCCTTTAATGCTTCATCTGTTACATATTTGTCTTACTTCAAGCAACCATGCTCTTGCCACCACCACCCCTGCATATGTTTCACTTTTGACTTCCTTTCCCCATGAGGTTTGGAAATCTTTTCCTTCTATTTTTAATTTTTGTAGGGGATGGAACAGGGAGAACACGGTAATTTCAAATGAAACCGGGAGAGGGAATGAAAGAAGATGAAAAATTATTTACAAAAGCAAGATAATGGAATACGTTTAAAAGATAGTAGAAATCACCGCTCTGAGTGAATTTATCTATTTGTGCTGCTTAACATATGTCTAGTGGGCAGATTAACAGGACTTTCTTGTTAGCCATAAAATATGATATCTAATCTTGATACAGCTGAAACTCATATAAAAAAAGTTACAATTGTTTTCCTTTCAAATGTATGGTTATGTGTCTGGTAGAAGCATCCTCAAAAATCAATTGTTAAACAAATTCATAAACTAATTATAGTTATGTGCTTTGATCAAAAAACAAAAGCATAACTTTAGAGAAAAGAAATGATAATTAGTTTCAGTACCACTTCCATTCTTGTTCCAGATAAAGTAGCATTTCATCATAGAAACTTGGCAACCAACTGGAGAACGAAATTGTGGACATATTTGATTGCGAATCATGACTACGTGAAATCCTCTCTGCTTCATACTTATCATTTGCAAGCTTACTAGATTGTTGCCTAAGGTCAAATTCTTCCCAGAGCTTCTTTATCTGTTTGAGATGGACTTTGATGTAGCAAAGCTCTAAAGACTTAAATCTCCCAATGCGATTGAGTATTCCCCGCATTTCTTGGGCAACATCAACCTAGAAAGTAGAATACTCAAATTGTAAAGAAAAGGTAATGGGGAATGAGGGAGAAAAGTGTGTGCGTGCGCGCACGAGCACGTATATATAAACTAGTTAACAATACAACTAATCATATACAAAAAAAAGAAACAATTATGAGAAAGATTAAACAAAAATTACAGTACGAAAGTCACCTTGCGATTGGTCAATGCATCTGTCAAACGAGGCTGCACCATTGAGTCCAGTCTTTCTTCTAAGACTTCCAGCTGCCTTCTTATATTGGCAAATTCAGCAACCTGAAAATTTGGAGTGCATAAATCAAATAATTTGACAATCCCTTAACAATGAAATTAAACGAATAGTTGAAATGAAATTGAGTGAATATAACCTCTCCAACAGCAGTCAGGCAGTGTCTCATATTAGCCAATGTTTCAGCAGCTCGGGAAAGATCACCACTGGCAAATACATCCTCAACAGTTGAGCTCAGCTGAGTCAATCCAGCAGCATCCTGTTCGCATGCCACCATACTCCTTGGTAACCAATCACTACTAAAACTAGATAATCCTTTGCAGGAGTAACTGAAGAAACTGCTATTAAAATAGGTGATACCTGCAATGTCTCGTAAGCAGATTCCATTCTCCGTTTGACTGTATCAACTTTGGCAAGTGTAGCTATTGACTCTGCAGAGGACCCCTCTGCCTGAGAAAGAAATCAAAATTAGGATCTGGAATGATATTGGTGGGACAGAAATCAAAAATACTAACATTTTTATAGTTATGGATATGTGCATAGCTTTTTGGCATGTTTGAATCATATTGACACGCTGATAGCGCAATGACATCTCTGCAATTCATTCATAGATTAAATTTTCACTTCCAGCCAGAATTGCATTTTCTTTAATTTCAATACGTTGCCGAAATTACTAGTTAGTAAAACAAATGCATAAAACAGTGACAAACATGCAAGTAGCTCAATGACATCTTTGCAATTCATTAATTATCGCCATATTGTATTTTTCTTAACATTCAACTAGCTGCCATCCAGTCGGTAAAACAAACGAATAACAAAACGCTGTAGTAAATGGCACCTTTTTGAGATATTGGAGGATAGAGGCAACAGATGAGCGAAGTGAAAGAGCGTCATCACGGAGGCGGACGACGTCACGAGTGGCGCGTGGGACACGTAGAAGTGAAGCGGCACTCTGCTCCTCTAAAGAGGCGGCGATCTCCTCGGAAACCATCTGGAGCTTCATTTCCAGATCCACCAAGTGCTTATCGAGCGGATCCTGCGGGTGCCTCTGCTGCACCGCACTGTTTATCCATTTCTTCGGATCGAAATTTTCGTCCGAAAACGCGCTCAGATCGACCATCATCTTTATTGATTATCTTCCTCCACAACTTGATCACGCCAGTGATTATAGAATAGAATCAACTGAGTGTTTCTGTCGAATATTTCTTCCCAATTTCTCAGTCCAAAATATTCGAGTAAAAATCACATCCAGCGACGAAATCTATAGTTCTGATTTGATAACCATTAAAACAAGAAATCTCCATTTTTTTTTTCTTAAATTTATTTTCAAGTATTCTTAAAAATAAAATATTTTACACAGATTTAAAAAAATCTATTTTTTAATCATAAACACGTTCTCAAAAGAAAAAAAGAATTATTATTCCAAAACTCTTTCCTACCAATACCTTTTAGATTGAACAACGCTTGCTAGGATGGCAAAAAAGCTCGTTGACCCAGGTCGAGCCCCATTTTGGGATGGCGGTTCGTGTGGCTCAATCGGCCCGTGTTTTAGAAAAAAATAATAAAAAAAAAATTAACTTTTAATTGGTTGCATGCAAGCGACGATGAAAAAAAAAATCGAGTCGGTGGCTCGCCTCGAACCCAAAAAAACTCAGATCTGTTTTGCTCGAGCCCAACCTGAGCTTTGAGTTTTGGCTCGTGATATGGCTAAACAACACAGAACCACCTACGTATTGAGCTTACTATTGAAACCCCGTATCTTTTGAAAATAGTACAAAAAGTTCCTATTTGGAACCATTAGTGCGAAATATCTCATACAGTTTATTTTCTCAATAAAAAATGAAAAAATACACTCATCTATTTAAATAAAATAAAAATTACATTAAAAATTAAGAACTAATTATAGTCCTAAAATTTCTAAAAAGAGCAAATGGTGTATTTGAGCCACATTATTTTAGAAGAATATATTTTAAATTGTAGATTGATGGAGAATGTGTGGTTGAAAAATAAAGAAAAAGTTATTGATGTGATGGAAAATATTATTTTATTGAAGCATGTGTGGTTGAAAATGAGTAGAATAATGAAAATGAGAATTTTAATGGGAATCAA
>CAIGRF010065077.1:23606-41296 GCA_903798235.1 Fraxinus ornus
TTTTAATGCACTTTTATTTATTTTAGTTTACATAAAAATATAGTGTATTATTGTTTAAAAGAAATTTGCACTTGAGGTGGTCAAACTTCTATGTCCACGTGTTTTGGTCCTTTAAGTTTGAATTAAAATCATAACGGTCCTTCAGTGACCGTAAAACAAATTAAAACTTCAGTGACCGTATCTGTAAGTTTTAAACTTCAGGACCGTTTTGTAATTTAGGTAATTTCAGTGACCGTTTGTGAAATTAACCCAAAAATATAAAGTTACCCTGTTTGGTGCACATTATTTTCAAAAGAACATGTTTTTTTGATTGATGTGATAGGGAATATGTGGTTGAAAAAGAAGGAAAAAGTATTGATGTGGTGGAAAATATTATTTTATTGAAGAATGTGTGATTGAAAATGAGTAGAAGAATGAGAATAAAGAAAATAATGTGGATCAAACATGAAAAGTATTACCATTTTGCCTTTTTTAAATTATTCAAAATATGGTCAGAGACTTTTGATCAACTAATGGACATTTGGATGAAGTCCGTCCATATCTACTTCGATCGCAAAGGAATAAAAGATTTGGGATTGAAGCTACAACAAATGAAATATTATGGTAAAAATTATCACGACTGCAATTATACCTTAATTTTACTTAATTAAATTTATTTCTCTACTGAGAAAAGATATATTTTTATAAGTCTTATTTTACTTTTTAAAAAGTAACTTCTAACTACTTGCAAACATGATATGTGCCAATAAAACTCCTTGCTAAGTATATAATAAAGAGAGAATAGGCGACAATATATTCATATGAACATGGCAAACGTAAAGATATTTAGACGAGGCCACGAAATAATAAACAATACAACATATTAAAATATGTATCGATTGGTATCAATTTATGAATAAATTGGTATATACAGTATCAATTTGTGAATAAATTAATAGAAATGTGATTTGTGTATTTTATTTAAAGAAACTTATATTTTATAAAAATTGAAAACATATAACTAAAGTGAAATTAACATGAAATATGATGAAACCGAAACTTAGCTCAAGTCATAAGCTTGAACATTCACAACCTAAGTTCGGTAAAATTCAAAAAACATGAAATGCTACTGTTACGACTAGTTACATTATGCCAATGTTTGAGCCACATTATAATTTTCATTTTTATTTTTCTACTCATTTTCAACCACACATTTTTCAATAAAATAATCTTTTCGATCATATCTATAATTTTTTCTTCTTTTTCAACCACATATTCATTATCACATCATCCAAAAAAATGCATTATTTTCATTTTAATGTGCATCAAACAGGGACTAGATTTTTAATACAAGTAGCAAATAAATTGCTAATGACATTCGGATTACAAGAATACAATTGACAATAAATTTATGAAATTGAAAGTTGCGAGTATTGCTTGTTATGAGACGAAAATAAAAATATTTAAGGCATAATGGGATCCGAAAAACGAAATGTACCGTTAGTACATAGCATTCGACAAGATTGAACTGTCCGAACAGCATAGTAAATAAAACTTCAACTTCAATCAAACAAATCAATGTGAACTAGCAGGACCAGCTGACAATGCTACATTTATTCACACTGTTTCCTCTCTTCTTGTATAGACTGAAAAATTCGAGCAGCAGATTCCATTGCTGATCTGGCATTACGAGGCACAACCTTGATCGCCCGAGCAGGGGATTCAGGTTCGGGAGACTGAATGTTACAATCAGGGACGTTGAGAGGAGATGAGGTGAAAAGTTGAAGTGCATTTGTTCCTACCATGGCGTGTCCTTCTCGACTGCACTGTGGTCTATCAGTTGGACTGCTGGCTGTGCTCGTCTGTAGTTCATTATTCTTAGCTGCATGCAGTTTTTTAACATTGGGAACGGCTTCGTTTGTCTGTCTCAGCATATTGCACATGTTCTGATGTTGGACGTTGAAGTGGTTCGTGTGTTCAACAGACGAACCTGAGAAGGCTGGATTAGCAAATGGCATACCATAAGTTGGAAAATAACCTTGAGGCCAGGCTGGAGGGAAGGATGGCACTTGATACTGATGATTTGACGCAGGAACTCCATATCCGGGAGTCGAGAAACTACTCATCCATGGAGCCAATCCTGGAGGTCCACAGACAGGACCCATAAATCCCGGTCGAGGGTATGGCTTGTATACTAGTCCTTCAGAAGGAGACATCACAGGTATCAACCACTGGTGCCCCTGTGCCTGATTAAAATACCACGGTTCAGAATTATGGTCGCTACTTGCAGCTGGTGATAGAGGATTTCCCAAAAATGGCCTGCAAGTATTCTCAGCAGAGCTTTCAATCTCGGTATTTGGCTTCTCGGAGTTGCTTTTGCGCTTGGAAATATTTGGAGGCACTTTAGCAATATAATCTAATGGAAGTTTCTTCGCAGGAGAAATCTTTATGGGTTTGTCCAAATAAGCGGTGTCCTCAAGCAAAAGATGTGGCGATGTGGCAATCAATCTCTGAACCTGATAATAACGAGAACTATTATGAAGGCTGATTTTCATAAACCAAATCACGGGTAACACAAGAAATTAGAAAAGAAGGTCAAAGGCACCTATTAAAGCTACATGAACTGAATAGCTGCTCTCACCTTTATTAGTCGATGCAACTCAAACACTTGAACTGCAAAAGCACGCTGTTGACTGTAAAAGGACATATAGAGTTAAAGATGCACAATACAATAAATATACGGTGGATGCCCACAAACCAAAACCGATGTGTGGAAACTAATAACCCTGCCAGGCGAGAAACTTCCAATATAGCACTATTTTCCAATGAAAAGAAAAAAGAAGAAATTATCAGAATCTTTACTAGCAATTTAGAAATGGCTAGATGATCGTGCCCGAACAAAATTTACACGTCAAATTTTCATTAAAAGAAAAAGCAAAATATGAAGGGCACTCAAATAACTTGAGCTAAAAAAAATGATGATTACATGGAAAGGTGAATATTGGCACGTTTCTTCATGTGAATCGGCAACAGTCATACAGGCAGGTCATGTACAAGAACTGTGGTTCGTTATTTAATTTGTTAGTAAGTACATAAAACTTGCACACGAATCAGAGAAGGGTCAGGATGCAGTCTCCAGACATTTCTAAGTAACTCTTATACACAAGAACAAGTAGATACTTCATAAACACAATCACCAAGTACTGAGAGTCAAAAAAATGCAACAGATTTTTAGTTGATCTGATCATGAAACAGGAAGTAACCAAGAATTCTCCAAATCTTTTTTCTTCTCCACCCACACTCCACTGGAACACAAAAACAGAAGGAAAAACACATCCCGAGAGAGACAGCAATGGACATAGAAGAGTGGTCCACTTCTCATTGACTTACCTCAAACCAAATGCACTCTCAGTCCCACCATGCTATACAAAAGATGATAAGTTGCCGAAAAACATGAAGGTGGCCAAAGATTTGAAAATGCCGAGGTCAAGGGACAGGGAACCATAGGACTGTGCAGTAATAAACCTACCCAACGTAAATAATGTCAAAACACATTTTCTCAAATTGCAGAAAACATCGTCTCATCCTACAAATGGTTGCCTTCAAAAGAAAACCAGTATCAAGTTTTCAGAAGAGGAGCAACATGGCACAATGCAACCGACATTCTGTAATGCCTATAACTAAAGGAATCTACATGAAATCCCAATGCGAGGACCACTAATCTTTTCCCAAGGAATTAACAAACACTTACGAAATTTATGTTTTCATGGACTGAATCTCCTTAAAAAAAACATCAACCTATCTCAAAATACATAAATCTTGTAAGACCATCCCCAATACCTTAGTATCTCCAAGTAGATTTGAGATGTCCAATTCTCCCGAAAAAGACGAATTTCTACATAGCAATACAGTGAACTTCACAACTCACAAGTGATACCAAAAGAGTCAAAAAATAATCTATCCTCTTTAAGCCTCTGTTTGGTTTCATTTTTTTTCCGCTAAAAAGTTACTTTTCAAACATTAATTTTAACCGCACTAGAATAAGAGTGATGAAAGATGCATGATGAAAACAAATTGTGAATTACAAAAGACTGAAAACAATATAATAGAATAAGAGTGAGACAGAACAAGTGAACAACAAAGGTGCAAAGATTTCTATTGTCAAGAACTCATGATTAGTTTGCATGCAGCGAAAGCACAAAATAAGAAAAATAGGCACAGGCTTAAAAACATTAAAAGATGAATTTGTGATCATATATCGAAAAGTAATGAAATATACTTGCTAATATTATAAAACAAAATGAATTCAAATAGATAATGCTTACATGACAAAAGGTAGACAGCCCAGCTGATAATCACACAAATGCATCATTACGAAATGCTACAGAAACTCATGTCCCGAGAGAGAGAGAGAGAGAGAGTTGTGAACAGTAGGAACCTAATATTTTTCAGGTAAATAGCACTTGGGCACCCGAACCTTTTAATTCTAGCACCTCAGGTTCCTAACCTATAAAACACTTGTGACCGACATCTTTTTTGATGGAAACCATCAATAGGATTCTCAAAGGACAATTTTATTGAGAAGAGAGTTGTAACCATATTTTATTTGAATAAAAATAAAATAAATAAAAAGAAAGGAAAGAAAGATTGAAAAAAAGGCAACCAGGCTTAGGCACCCCACCATCACCACTGATTCTTCACTCCACTGCCTCCGCCCCCGGCCATGAGTTTATTTTCATTTGTTCTTGTGTTTAAAAGGGATTTATGTCTCTTTTCTCATCTTCTTATTCATAAACCAATGGACCAGATTAGTTGAATTGAGATTGAAATTCTTTCTGTTTAAATACATGATTCCATATTATAACAGATCACTGATCACCAAGAAGAATATGCATTTTGATTTGGGAAAATTGGCAGCAAATTCATTCCCTACCCCCAAACTATCACTGTAAGATTCAAAATTTGGTCATTTGCCGACGACATGAAGAAGGAAAAAGTGGGGAAAATCTCTGATACTGCACCATCGCCGGCACCTGGTTTGCAACCCAGTCAAAAAGTAGTAGTACCACCTTCATCAAAAAACAAAAAGAAAGCACCCACCACCACCTCCATGACCATCCCTATCACAGCCTCTTTTGTAACCAGCACTGACAAAAAAAAATATTAAAATCTTCTTTTGCAAATCGCGACATAGGTGTAGAATCTGCAAATTGTAAGCAGAATTGATCTTCCTTTTTTTAAATCTCAAAAGCAAAATACTACATTTATTGAACAAGACAAGGAGAGATTTTCAAGCTGGATACTTTTGGTTGGGAAGATGAAAAACAAGTAGATGTTTGGTCCAAGACTCCAAATAATTGTTTTTTTATGAAATGGATTGTTTTATTGAATAAAATTTGAACAGTTTTTGCTAATTCAGCAAATAAACTTTTGGAGCTTGGAGCAAAATTTTATTTCCAATTTGTGTGCAGTTTTAGGTGTCGTTTTGGATTTTGAGAATTGGTGAAGTAAAGGTTGAAATGGTGGTTGTGGCAGATGGCGATTGCTGGGCAGGTGGGAAGTTCATGTGTTCATTCTCCAGTTCAGGAAATCAACACAAATAGAAGATTGGTATTTCGATGGTGGGCAGTAGTGACGGAGACGGGGACGGGGACGGAGTGTGCAAGTGTGTGTGTGGGTGGGTGGTTTCACAGATGGTGTGTGGCAGGTGATGGGTTCAGGCAGGAACAGCCGGTGGAGAGTGTGGATAAGTCTCATCACCGCTAACGGGGTGGAGGAATTGTCAGACTGGTTTGGTGTTCTCTTCGAAATTTGATTTTGTTTCTTTTTCTTTATTTTTCTTATGTTATTAAAATTAAGGGGAGGATAGTGATTTTAATCAAAAATTGACCCCGTAACGGTCAAAATGACAATTTTCGTTTAAAAAGGTTGTCGGTTGCAAACGTTTTAAAGATTCAGGATTCCAAGTGCTACTTATGTTTTTTCTTCTTCCGACCCTTTAATTTTTCTTGTCCCCACTCTCTCGGGGATTTAATATTTCAGATCTTTGTTTTTTATGGCACTATTTAAAAGGCTGAACATTTTGTGTATATCTCTAGATCATAATTACCACCACCAGGAAACTTCAAGAACAACTAATGGAAATAGTTAATTATCACTTTGCATACTCAAATTATTCTCAGTTTGTGAATTATCTCTCACCTAGACATTGTCTTGTACAATTCTAACAAGCCACCTAACTGATACCATTTACATGGAAGGGAAATATTAGAAAATGTCACAATCTTTGGAATTAATATTTCTCCAATTCAAATCCTCCAAAAGGCACAATTTTAGATATACATTAAAGGGAAGAACTTACTTGGTAATAGCTCGCCTGGCTTTCCAGAAATGTTTCTGACCTATTTTTCCAACGACATCATCTGGAGATATATCCAGTCCAGATAAAGAATCCACCATAGAAGTCTCAGACACGCTATCGACCCTGTCAATATTACCCATTTGGGGCGACCTACATGAACTTTTTTCATGAGAAGTCATATCATCACTCAAATCATGAATAATATTTTGCTCTTCTAATGGGAAATCCCTGAATGAAGAAGAATGTCTATTATTTATGCCGAAACTAGAATCCCTCATAACAGCATTACTGTGGACAGAGCCTGCAGTTTGTGACTTGGCACACAACTCTGGAATTATATTATTATCAACCTTTTGTAATCTGTCGATACTATTAGCTGGATTATCTCTTGGTTCATCAGACTGAGACGCATCAATTTGTTTCCTCAGACATTCAATTTTATTTATTGATGATAAATTAAAGCGGGCTTTATCTATCTGCTCCTGAGAAGCCACAAAATCTCTCGTATTCACTTCTTTGAGGCATTTTCCTTCTTGATTGCTATTTGCCATGCTAGTCTGTTTTAGATCTTTATCAGCCACTTTTGGAAATTTCAATGTGTGATTGGTATCAGCACAGTTGGACGGAGAGAGTTTTTTTGTCTCCAAATCACTGAAATATTTACCATGATCTTGATTTGAATGGGATTCAGTGAAGATTGGAACTGCAAAATCATCTTCATCTAACTTCTTTTCCTGCTGAACTTGTGTTAACGGGGTACTTAAATTTGAATATTGGCTGTATGACTTCTCAGCTTGATGTCTAGGAGGCAGCTGAAGTGAGAAAAATTTACTCCTTTCCTTCCCGGTCCCCTGAAAGCACAACTACTTAGCAGCAATCACAATTATAATTCAATTTATAAAGCCAGCAAAGGAAGCTAAGCATAGAGGTGCATGCCATGTCACATTAACTGTACTTTTAAAGGGTTACTTGTTCCGTCTTTTCTTCTTTCATTATCCTTCTGTCTTTCATCAACAAATAATTAAAACCCCAATACATTCATGCCTTTCTAGTACAATATTATGAATACCAAGTTTCAACTTTCAAGGATATCTTTATCTCTCGACTTAAACTTGATGAACATTAAAAAAATAAAAAAAAATCAACCTATCAAGAATACAACATAAATGCTAAAAGTAAAGCCTAAAAGGAGACTGACAAAATTTATCCATCGATAAAATATTTTCTTAACCATTTGTTACTACCTCATCCCACGTGCGAGCCACATTAGAATCAAGGGGTAACCCACTCAATTCTCTGAACCAATATCTTCGAATCGAGGCTACAACCCAACTCACCATAAGAGAAAAGGCTATCTGAAAGGGTTTCATCCCCCAGCGAAACTCCCAGCTAGGTGAAACAAAGCAAGCCTTACCCTTGCCCTAGATACATGACAATGGCAAACCAGGTTGTCCTATAGAAATTTTAAAGAAAGCTAGCAAAGCACAAAACATGTGACTTCCTAATTGTCTCAAATAAAGGATTGGTAGAATATCCTATTGCAACATGGTGGAAGGATCACTGCTACATAAGCTAAAACCATTAAAAAGTTCAAACAAGAATCGGTTGATTAACAATAACCTCGACAATCAGAAAGTAATTGGCGAAAGTAACACGAGGATGTAAGGTACTAGACTTAAAATTCTCTTCAGTTTGAGAACAACTTGTGTCCAGGAGATACAAAAGGTCTAAAGTACCTTGACCTAATTTTTCATTTATAAATTAGGAAAAGGTATGAAAAATCAAAACCCTAGCCAAATCTCAGTCTATTTTGTTTCTCTTGCACTCAAATTATATTTTCTGGCTCTAACTTGGCCGTCTGGAGTGCAAATGGCGACCGAGCCACCTTGAAAGGCTACTTGCACAAGCTTATGTGTTACTTGTGCAGGTTTAGACACAGGTGGACCAGAAATTCTAATTGATAAATCGTGTAACTAAGAACTAAATTCTTTAAAATTTCTTCTATAAAAAAAATAAATTCACAGCAAATTAAGAAAACCCAGGACACCAAAATATAAGCGAAAAATTGGAATGCTCCACTCACCTGACTTGAAGAAGCAGAAGGCTCTAGGTTAGAAGTGTAGGTAGGGTTGAAGGGCAACACCCCATGACTGAATCTCTGTGAAGGGATGCTGAGCTGCTCATAAAGGGCCATCTTGTTTCTTGGAGGTGCTCTTGGCCCTCCCGTATCAGTATCATTCACATGAAGCCTTGGAAACATTGGCACCATAATTTTGTCCTCATCTTTCCCTCTTTTCATTTTAAAGCTTATTCAATGAACGCCTCCCCAATAGTTTAGTTAAGCCCTAATTTTTTTAAACCTTCCAACACTTTTACCAAATTCACATGAAAATCCCATGCCCCCAACATCAAAATCAAATCTTAATATTTCCACACCACATGAAATTTTTCAGCAAATCTATTTCAACAAATCCACTTGTAAAAAAGCTCAAAAATTGAACGAACTCAAGCACCCAGATCAAATTTTTCAATTGAAACTTGAATTAACCCCGGTAAGAGAGAACCAAAATACAGCTGTACCACTCGGAAAATTGATTAAACACAGAAAATTCACTCATAATAAAGCAGTATCCCCCAAATTCACACACAAAATCGATACTTTTCCTCTCGAAATCAACCGATTTCTCGAAACCCTACAAAACAGAACCTAAAAAGGAGCCTCAACTATCAGTACTTCTCAACAAAAGAAATCGATCCAATGGTGAAATCGGACGGTAAGAAATCCAGATATTCGAGAACTGGGAGAACATAAGAAGATTTTCAATTATTCTTGAATGGAAAAAGATCGAAGAGGTGCGTGAAAAGCGTAAAAAGTACCCTTTGTGGTTGTGGACCCTATATTTGGATGGAAGAAAGCAAATCAATAAAAAATTGCTGTTCAAGATATTGGCTAGATTACTGCATAAACGCTGTAAGATTATTGGTATTTTCTAACTGCACAAATGTCACGCATACGTCTGGAAGATTGCGTATTAGTTCGTTAATTGGGCACTTACGTTGACGAAAAAGCAATTAAGAGCCAATTGTGTGCCAAAAATATATTAATTTGTGGGTCCCACGCTAATGTCTTAATCATTGTACACCAAGCATTGTTGATTTTTGATTACGTATAATATTATTTTATTAAAAAATATATAGTTGAAAATAAAATAGAAAAAAAAATGTATTTTGAAAATAATTTGAACCAAACCAATGCTAAATGTATATTACTTGGAAATCAATTCGAAAATGATAAAAGATTAAAACCAATAGTAAAATATATATTAGGAAAAAAAAAAACCATATTCGTGACAACCATTATTTGAATATTTTTTTCCACCCACATAATAAAATTATATGTTCGTAAACTCAAAATTTTCATACTCTTTGACCATTCATTTTTAAAAAATCACTATTTAAAACTTCATTTTATCAAACATGGGCTTTTTGAAGTGACCATTCTTGACTTGTTTTAATAATTAAGGCTCTTTTTGACACTCATTCTCATTCTCATTTTTTTTTCTCTTTCTTTATTTCAACCACACATTCTCCAAATAAAATAATATTACACACAAATTTAGAACTTTTCATTATTTTTCAACCACACATTCTTCCACAATCACTTTTTCAGAATTCATTTTTTCCCCTAAAATGGGTATCAAACACGAGATTAATTTTTTTGGTTTTGTATTATAATTAGCTTGAACTTCGGCCTTTTTCATCAACCTAATATTTGATATGATTTCCAAACCACTACTTAGACCAATTCGGGAACTAAGTAAAAATTGTTTTTCAAAAAAAAAAAAAAATTTATTTCTAAATAGATGCATTAAAAATTTTCAAAGTAAAATATTTTACGTATTTTGAACATAAAATTATGTTCAAAACATATTTATTATTGAGTTTTGTATTTTCAATTTTGTTTAGTAGAAAAATAATTTACCTGCTCAAGCCCCATTGAGCCCAAGCCTCATAACGTATATTCTAGTCTGCGCGGGTTAATCAATCTGCTAAAGTGCAGATAAGAAATATCACTAGAGCAAATTTGTTAAATATCGATATCATCGTTCTTTTGAAATTCGTGTGTATACAAGAATATTGGAGAAATGTGCTTTGTCGTGTCCCATTTGATATAGCTTCATTTGAATTGTGCAATATACGAGAATATTAGAGAAATGTACTTTGTCACGTTCCATTTGATGTATCATCCTCTGAGTTGTGCAATATGAGTTGCATTGTCTTCATACAATATTGTTGACTATTTTTTGTTTAAGTTATTTTGCTTGATATTTGGATAAGATGGTTAATATTCCTCAACCACACATATTCTGACTTAATTCATGAATTGTGTTGACGTCGAAAATTGTATAAACAAAATTTAAGCCAACTTCAAGTGTAAATAAGGATTTTTATTGATAATTACTTACAAATTACTAGTGTTTTTATCAAAAGAGATCTTTGAAATATGAAGTTGTTAGACTTCCTCTATCCCATTTCCCTAAGGATGTCGTCCTTATTTTTATAGGAAATAATGGGCATGTATCTTTTATATTCATGTTTTGTCAACAACAGTATCGAGCTGAGTACTTGTGTCAATGGCTTAAGTCTTGATTGGTTGCTGTCAAATCAACATACAATATCAAGCTGATAAGATACGCCAATGACATATCCTGATTAGTTGCTGAGGACGGCTCAATCGGGTTATCATGAAGCTACCTTAAATTGGGACCCCAGTAATTAATGAATTGATTAGAGAATGAAGCTATATCATATGATTGGTGGAATTGGTGGGAGCTGACGTAAGTCCTTCCAAATGTCATTAATTGATTGAATGTTTTGACATAAGGAATCTACAATCAGTATGTCCCATCAAATCACGACAGTCATAAGTACGAGTTGACCTTGCAGATCCGACCTTAATTTTGCATGAGCTAAGTGCATATAATACACGGGTTTGATTAAGTCGCAGGTCGGATGTCAACAAATTGCAATAATTTCATAATAATTTGAAAATGTTGATGCCAAAGTTATTTCTATTTTTTTATTTATGTAACCTACATTTGCATATCTCACTAAAGATCTCAAATTTTATGAGTAAAACATGTCAATATTACTTCTTAGGTAACAAAAACTGTGTTTAACACTTCGATATAATTGAGTTGTTGCGAAACTATATTTACAAGGAGATTTACAGTAAAAACTATGCTCAATCGAGTACAACTTGCAAGATAATTAATGGTCAAATTACACTAACATATGGTAATTAGAATGAAGAAGCTTTTCTCCACCTTCAACTAGGCAAAATAGATCATTTTCACATCAGGTAATAGAGCAACCACATGTGATGCCAATTGATGTGCTTTATCCATATAAGAGCGATTTAAGATTTGTTATGTACATGAAAATTAATGAACACATAATCATTTTTTGAAAATGTTCAATTTGCAAACCAAAATAAAATTTAATTTTTACCAATTCTTTTATCTTAAATTCAATTTTCAAATTGTATGCAGTTTTGTTAAGCTTTATAAGAGTACCAATAAAATTAAATCATCGGTATAAACTGTCACAATTTCAAATTCAGTATTTGTATTCTTTATGAAAATACACGGACAAATATAGTCATTTTTATAAACACCCTTCAACAAATATATTCGACAAGTTGATTATACCACATGCGTTTGAGTTTTTATAATCTATATAATGATCTTTGTAATTTAATTGAAAACATAATTTTGGAACATGTATTATTTTTTTATGGCATCTTCAGCTTGTCCAGAAATTTCATGTATATCTCACTATCGAGTGAACTATACAAAAAGACAATTACTACATCTATTAGAAGTATATCGAATCTTCGTGACACGAACAAACTAATTTAAATTTTGAATATGATGGTATTCATTATGTGAGAATATGTTTCCTCATAATCAATTCAAGATCTTTGTAAGAAATCTTAGTTATAAGTTTTGATTGATCAATCTTTTCTATTGTTGCTTCTTCTAAAAAAAAATGTTGGTTAGATCACGTTTCTAGCGTATTTAAGATTTATTTGATACAACATATTACTTTGTAGGGACGTCTGAAAGCCCAAGATTAGCTAATCAAGAGGGAATGAATTAGTTATAAAATCTTTTTTCGTTAATAACTCAAGTTTTAATATAACAAGCTAGCAAATAATAGAAGACAACTAAACACAAATAAGCAAGTAAGTGGAACAACGTAATTTGCAAAAAGTAAAAGTGTTAAGTAAAATGGATAGAGAGTGCAAACGATATAGTTATGGAGGTTCGATCCAATGCAATGATCTACGTCCCCCGTTACCAAGCTCTCCGGCACGAGCAAGGCCTTTTTCACTATGTTGATTGACTTATGGTGCAATCCAACCATTTACAACGCTTCCGATGACTTACAAGCAATGAGCATCGATCCTTATACAATGTTGANTGAGCTTTCCGAAACCTTAACACGACCCACAATTTAAAATAAGTTTACAAATGAAATCTTATCTTCTTAAAAAATGATAATTCCAAAGTTGAGTACAAGAAGAGAAATATGCTAACACTTTGATAGATAGTAATGAATGAAACTCAAGAATTAGATTTGAAAAACTTTGATGAGTAAAATAATTTTCAAAGTTGAGATCAATCAAAAGTTTTTCAAAGATAGAATGATTTGATGATAATCAATGAGGTGAGAAATCAATGCAATTTTAATTCATAAGAAACTCAATTGAATGCTCTAAAATTGTTGTAATAAATGAGAAGTGAGTTGGTATTTATAGATGTGGAAAACGTCAAAGTTTCTGTCAAATCGGATGACCGGTCCTGTCGATCGCCAATTTCTGAATGACCAAAATGACTGTTTGTACAGAAAAAATCAGAAGTCAGAACGGTAAAAAATAGGACCGTTGAAGCAATTTTTGGTCGACCGCCCCATGCGGTGGCAGTCCGTTTTCTTGATTTCTTGTTTTGCTTTGTGACTTTTGAAAATTATGGTTTTTTGGTAAGCATTTTCACTAACTTTTTAAGATGAAAGATTATTTTAAAAGTCCAAAAGTTAGTTTTTAAAAGTCGTTTTTCACTTGATCAAAATGTTATTTTTTGAATCACTTTTTAATGCATGGAATAATTTTGAGCTATAATCATTCATGCCATCTATCGAGGTGTTAGTACCTTTACATTATTTGCTAAGAAAATAAGTATTTGATCTTGCTCCAAAGTTTAGTTCTAGATTTCTTGAATGCGGCTTCAATCTTTAACTTTCTTCAAGAGTTCAATTTGTGATTATAACTTTTACTCTTTTGACAGCTATATATCGATATTCTTTTGTGCTCATTGAAAAACTATAATCACTAGAATTCAACTCGTAAGTAAATAAGACCAATTTGTTTATTATAATCAAAATTTCGAGGTTTTAGATTAACCATAGGTCAACAACATCAATTTTTTGCTAAGAGTGTTTTATATTAGTACATAAAACTTTGTCACTTTCCTATATCAACAGATATATCAAGTAATTGATTTGAAGCTCTTTATAAGTGAATGATTTTTTCAACACCCTGATCACATTAATTGATGTAGAGATCAAAGTGAGAAGGAGTTGTTTTATTCCGAGAATTTTTATCTTGTTTTTAGGATTTAATTTGCCTCTCTCTAAGTTGGGAAAGTTGGTTTACCAAAGTGAAAAACTATCAAAACATGTAATAAATACATCTCTACTTAAAAATGCAAGATATCTAATAATAGATGGTAAATCGAGATCAACATAAATTTTAAGTCTTTATTGAGACCCATTTTAGTACGCTGTGTGGATGAAATTGAGACTTGAGCAGCATAATTAAAAATTCATAGGTGAGAAATAGATTCATAACCAAAGGAAAGTTGTAAAGGTGAAAATGGATGAAAAGCAATTGGTGTTATACAAAACAATGATGCATCATGTAATATAGCATTACCCAAAATAGAATATGGGAGTTTTATTTTTGTATGTAATGACCTAGAAATGAATTATAAAAAAATTTGAAACAACCCTTCTAAGCTATTTTGTGTATGAATATAAACGACCAAATGTTCAATGACAATTCTAATTGACATGCACTAATTATTGAATGCTTGTGATATAAATTCATCAGCATTATCGAGATGGATTATTTTGATTGGGTAATAAAAAAAATCGAGCTCATACTTATAAGATTTGCGCAGATAGTTTAACAAAAATTGAATTCCTAATGAAAAGTAGGGGCATAGAACCATCTAGAAAAGAATAGCTTAAAACCATAAAATAATGCATGGTCTACATGATAATTGATAGGTGTATCGATACACGTATATCTCTCTCTATAAATTCTTTCTAAAAAAAAGTTACATATTTTCATTTTTTTTATCTTTCTTCTTCTTCTTCTTCTTCTTCTTCTTCCAGCTCATCACAATTGAGCAATCTCACACTACTTCTACAACAATGACCATCAATAAGGAGAGATTTCTCACAAGTGTTAGGATGAAAACCAAAGAAGAAACCACCCCTGGTTGGTCGCCAAACCAAGGAGATTGTTCCCTTATTTTGACAAAATTTGGGGTGCGATTATCGCGACACAAGGGAAAATTTCTCCCCTGGTCTGTTAGTCCCAAATTTATTGGTTAGGTTGTAAATCAGGGGTTGGATTATGTTTTCGTGATGCTTGAGTGAGTAGTAAAACATTATTGTCTAAGTTGGGCAAGTTTGAAGGTGGAAAAGTTGTTGGTAGGTCGTGTTGCTGCCTTTTTTAAACCTATTCTTGCAATGTATAAATGTGTAAGATGGATTATGCTCATTCGATCTAATCCATCTGACCTGATTTTCAATTCGTTGCTAGTTTTCAAGCATAGGCTCAAGCTCAAGTTTCGGCTTTGCACGAGCAACAAAACGAGAGAAGGTGACGAGTGTTTTGGTGCTCTAAGAGGGCTTCTTTTGTCTAGCTACCGACTTGGTGTTGGACATTGGAGGGAAGGGAGGACAAAGAAGGGTGATGAACAATTCAATCTTTCTGCTTCTCGTGGTAATGGGTGACAGAAGTTATGGGATTTGCTGCTTCTCATGGTAGTGGGAGGTGGGATGTGATGAGAGTGGGGAAGAAGAGAAAGTTTTAAAGGTTTGAAATTGTAGGTTGTGCAAATAAAAAGAATTTAGTGTCATTTACCCAAAACAAAAGTTTGAAACTACAACTTTAATTTATTTTTTTTTTGGCAATTTTTATCGTTTTAACAGTCATATTAACGGAATTGGACGGTATAAGGGTTTTTTGCACAAAAAAATATTGTATTTCGCACAAAAGCTCTCAAATAGGGGGTTTTCTGCAATTTTCAATATGCAGTGTATATCGCAAATGGAAACGTTTCTGTTAACATCCAACATGCGACCTAATTAAAGACCGATTGTTACATACATTTAGTATATCTTAATCTGAGATCGACTTTGTAAGGTCAGCTCGTAACGTCGTGGTTCGAATGAACATAATGGTTATAAATTCCTTACACACTGATAAAACGTCCAATCAAATTAATTATTGAATTCAGAACTTAAGTCAGCGCTCACTTATATCACCAATCATATGATGTAGCTTCGCTTACTCACTAGCTCATTAACTGCTAGGGACCTACTCAAAGGATGGTTGTATGATAACCTGACAAAGCCGACCTGAGCAACCAATGGAGATATGTCGTCGCCAGTAACGTACTTTTCAATTCGGTACTGGTGATTAACAAGATGGGAAAGTGGGTGATGTTAGATTTTCTTTTCCTATAAAATGGTGCGAGGTATCTTTGGATGGGGGAAAGGACACTGAGATATTTAAAGGATTATGCTAGATGTACAAAATGTTTCACACAATGGTTTACATAATCGAAATGTGGCGCCCCCCTATTAAGAGGGCGGCTGTGGGCCCAGCCGCCCTCCCAATAGAGGGGCGCCACATGTCGATTATGTAAACTATTAGGTAAAAAAATAGGTACAAGGAGAATAATCCATATTTAAAACATCTCCTTTGATGAAAGACTTATAACTTAGAAATGATTATCAATAAAAATCATGAGTTTCGCTTTATTTTGCTTTCAAAGTTGACTTAAATTGATTCTTATACTTTTTAATGTCAACCGTTTCTAAGGGATTTTCTACTATTAATATTTCTTTTTCTTAATTAAATGGTTCAAATTATTTCACGAGATCTTTTTTCCATTTTGAGTATTTTCTGCCCATTTTAGTTTCTGTTTGACATGCTTTTGCTTCTGTCTTTTTGTAGAAAAAATTATAAATAAAACTATTTTAGACTAATTTTTTCTGCATAATTTTTAGTTAGAGCATTTCCAAGAGACTCTCTATTTTTAAAGAGAATATTCTATCATTTGGAAAGCATCTATAAATTTAGATAGTTAAAATTTTAAAGTACTCCAACAAGCTCTTTATATTTAACACTTAATTTTACTACTCTCAATAAATATTTATTATTTTTCTTCATATTTTATTTTAACTAGTTTTTCT
The DNA here is from genome assembly GCA_903798235.1 of Fraxinus ornus. NCBI lineage: Eukaryota > Viridiplantae > Streptophyta > Magnoliopsida > Lamiales > Oleaceae > Fraxinus > Fraxinus ornus. The sequence goes on from CAIGRF010065077.1 coordinate 40,501, forward strand.
TTAGATTATTTTATTATTTTCCTACATTGAAAATTGAAACTTTTTGAATGCATTTAATTATAGAGAGTGAATTTGGCTCTCCAATTTGGAGAGTCAGACCCACTATCTAAATTAAAATGTTAATTTAAAGAGTTTTTAAAAGTATACTGTATACTTTTAAGAATTGACTCTTTAAAATGGAAAGAATCTCATATTTAAAGAGTCTATCGAACTTAGAGACTTGTTTTTTTATCAATTACAATTAGCTATTCGTATTTGTACCCTTTTAATGGCGTCTACTCTAATCATCTTGAACTCAAAAACTTTGAGGTATTAATTTAACACATGAATATTGTTTACGATCAAAATACTTTGGACAGTCAACTGCCGACAATCTTATTGTCTTCAAGTTTCTCAATTCTTGTATACTTATGGTCTTAATTTTGGTCGGCCAACTATTCCTTCACTTTTTAATTACTATGAGGTAGAAGGTAAATAGCTTTAGTTGTCGAAGGATTTAAGCAAATTAGCGAATCTTATTTATAACACACTTCTTATTTATCTGATTTTTTTTCCCATTTCTTATGAGAGATAATAACTACATAATTGTCTTTTATTATATTAAATATTATATATTTTGTTAATATTTTTATACAGTTAGCTTCCTAGCTGAGATGATAGTCTTAGAGCCCGTTTGAACCACATTTTTTCTTCATTATAATGAAAAATATGACCGTTATTCATCGCATCAACATGAAAATTCAAACTTTCTATCTCTTGTGTGGGGCCCATAACGACTATATTTTTCATTCTCATT
>CAIGRF010065093.1:8041-23464 GCA_903798235.1 Fraxinus ornus
CTAACAATCACATTTATAACACCGACCTTCGGCGGCGGTCGATCCTCGACCTTCTGCTTGCCTCGATCATTCCTCACATACTTAGTCAAAAAACCCCGCTTCAAAAAGTGCTCGATCTCCTTCTTCAAATGGATACACTCTTCTGTTTCGTGTCCATGGTCCTTATGGAAATGGCAATACTTGCTCTTATCCCTCTTGTTGGCAGATGCTGCCATCGGCCTCGACCATTCGAGCTCTTTCATGTCTCGAATTTCCATCAATATCTTCTCCCGTAGTGTATTTAAAGGGGTGAAGGCTTTGACCTCCTCTCATCTTTGCTTGACCGATCGATCCTGAGTGTACCTCATGTTTATGTGCTCAATCTTCAGCTTGTCTTTGTCAACAGGTATTTTCACATCACCCAACTTTCGCTTGTGACTTTCTGTCTCCCATCCCTCTCTAAGATTTTTCATAACCCTCTCTACTTCCTTGCGTCAACATACTTGTTACCATTTTTCAAGAGGTCATGCATCGACTCTGGAGGGTTTTAGGAGAGTGACATCTTGAAGGCCCGGTTCCGCATCCCATTCATTAATGTTGTTACTACTGCGAACTTTTGAAGGTCCCTTATACCAAGCGTCGCCCGGTTGAACCTAGCCAAATACTCCTGCAAAGATTCATGAAGTATGCCACGAAACTCCTGGAAAGCTCGTCAAAAGTCTTTACAGACCTGGGTGCCAGGGTAGCCACCCAGTCTCTAGCCTTCCTCCTGAGTGTCGGGGGAAATGACTGACACATCATTGCGTTTGGGGTTGCATAGAGCCTCATTAAATCAACGAAGGTCCGTAAGTGGTCTAGCGGATCCGTGACTCTATCATATGTTTCTATCAATGGCTGTTTGAAGCCTTTCGGTAAAGGAATTGCCGTAATTTCAGGCGCAAAAAGGTCTTCCTCCAAAACCATTTGCCTACTCCTGTCCTTCCTCTTAGTTAATGCATCGTCTATCTTCTGGGTCATCATCTCATTTATCTTTCTTTCCAAGTTCGTTAAGGGTTGGGGGACCTGTGGAACCACAAACCCTGAAGCCTCCATGTCTCCTATTGTTGGCTGAGTAACAGGCAGGGTAACCATTTTAGCCACCTGGGGTGGTTGCTCATGTACTGCCTTCGACGAATTCTGTGGCGGGACTTCGATTGTCTGTGTTTGACTCTGTAAGAGGTCATCATGTCTGCCAATTATGTTTTCAATGCACTAAATTGGCTCTGCGTTACGTACTGTAGTGGCGGTGGAGGTGGCAGGTCGTGACCCCTTATGATAGATTCCGACTCCATCTATGTCGTATTTCCGACCATACGCATTTCACTTCTAGTCCGTCTCCTTGACATAGCTACTTTGTTCAGTGGATTCCCATAGACGGCGCCAATGAAATGGTTAGCAAGATTGTCCTCCACGTTCACCTTACCGAGTGCGGTGGTCCGACTGCTCCGGTAAGCGGTTGTTACCTGCAAAATGAGGTCGGAGCTTTCTCCCCCGTTGTACCTCCGGCGTGAGAATCAGTAATCGGTTTGTAAGAGTAAGAAGATAGTATAATGAAAGTGCAAATAGTTCGGGTTCCAAGAAGACAAAACTTTCTCACCTTGGAGGTATTTATAGGCACCTGTTCCTATGAGTGCGTTTGGCGGTTGCTAGTGCCACGTATCTCATGTAAGCCTCCCCACTTCCTCCACATTCTTGTAGAATGATCATCACTCCTCAAGTGGTTGGTTGTACCCACGTTTATCGTTGGACGGTTTCTGTCTAGCACATTGTCATTTATGTGATTGAGTGTGGTGTTGGACCCATAGTGGTAGCCTATCGGTCTGGACGTAGAAGGTTTCATGGGGGTAGACGGCCTCATCTTATAGTGGTAGTTGGCCTCATAGGGGTCGCCGGCCTCATAGGGGTCGACGAACTCATAGTCGTAGACGGCCTCATGGTGGTAGACGCCTCATGGGGGTAGATGTTTTATGGGGTTGATGGCCTCATGGTGTTAGACGCCTCATGGGGGTAGACGCCTCATGTTGGTAGACGCCTCATGGGGGTAGACGACCGCATGGTGGTAGACGCCTCATGTTAGTAGATGCCTCATGTTGGTAGACGCCTCATGGGGAACGCCTCATGTTGGTAGACGCCTCACGGGGGTCGACGGCCATATGGGGGTCGATCGCCTCATAGGGGTAGACGACCTCATGAGGTTAGACGTCTTATGGAGGTCGACGACCTCATAGCAGTAGACAACCTCATAGTGGTAGACGGCCTTATAGAGGTTCTCTACATAGAGTGGACATCAAGTTGTTCTCGCCCCATTGAGCATCTTAGATAATTATTAAGGTCATCCTGTATTAATTATTAAAGGCCTTTAGAGTAACAGTAACTTACTAGTTATAGTTGTGGCTAAAGCAATCATTTTGACTGTGGTAATTGATTTTTGACAGAGTTTAAATCTCGTAAATGTTTCATCATGTAGATAAAGATCACCATATTTATGTGAAGATCTAATTGTTGGTTGTAATTATAATTTTTTAATTGACAATATTGTATTGGCGAATCAAGAGAAAAGTATATTGAGACCATTTAGAATGATGGCCCTCAATATTTGAAATGAAGGACGTGGAAGTAGTAAATATTGTGTTAAAAGATTATTCTATTCTTCTTACTAAAAAAATGTATATTATGAAGATTCTAGAATGTTTCTAACTAGTGAATTGATATTCTATTGATACTCCTATATCAAAACGAAACAACGGGTATCTTTGTATACGTCCAATGACTCAGTAAGCAAACAAAAGAAATATCCAAAGTACCAGTTATAGTATGGTTAGAAGATTGAAGTATGTTATTATATATACTTACCCTAACATTTGATGTGCCATGAAACTAGTCAATAAGTATTAAAGTTATCCTTAGAAAGGATAATGTGTTATATGAAAGTTCATATAAGCTATTCCATTTTTGTCAAGGGAATATTTCACGACTGGAAAACATATATAGATATTTACTAAAGACAGTCAAGCACAAATAATTATTAGACTTACGCACTATTTCTGTATGTGACATATTTTGGAATAGCAAGAAAAGAAATGTTGTACTGTATATCTTGGCTAAAATAAATATATATTGTTTGGAATAGATGCATTGAACATCTAATGATAGTCTTTAAGCATATTAGATCCATGATGGCTTTGCAAAGATCACGTATGTCAAGGATCCCATGCATCATGATAGAACCAAAAACTAAAAATTAGTAAATAAAATGTGTTTTTGCAATATAGATTTGCGTAGCATATGATACTTTGTGTATCTAAAAACTCTTTATTGAGTTTTGCCACATAAATTTTGTACAATTTTGAGTTTATGGGTAATCTATTGTTTTGATTCCCAGATAAATGATTTACATGCACATATTAAGTATTTCAAGTAGGTTGAGATTGGTTTGACACTGCACAATCGCCTCAAACAATTTCAAGATATGCTAAGATAGATAAAAGTATCAAGATGAGATCACTATAAGTAATCAAAATGGATTATACCGTCCATTAGGCATGTTCAGTAGTTAGATCAAGTTCTCATATTGAGATTTCTTAGAGGAATGAATATAAAGAGAACTCAAGTTAGGAGTTGGAGAGTACCCAAAGTGGGATAGATATGGTGTTATTTATTTTAAAGAATTCGACATACACCCTAAAAGGGAGAAAATGGCGTAGCGTGTGCTTCATACCATGTGTTCTTTTTCAAAAGTGGTAAATGAGTGATGGATCACTACTTCATCATTGTATATGACCTTGAGATTTGTATAATCTTATATGTATACCATTATTACTTTTAATTTTTTTTTGATGCTATTACTTTTGCATGTTCCAAATGATTGATCCGATTTGATGAGAGATTATAAGAATGCAACTGATTTAGAGTCAAATGATTCAAGTAGGAAAGCAAAACTATATTGAGCAACATATCAATTTGTATTTTTTATACACCAGCCAAACAATTGTTTTAATCGCAATTGTGAATACAAGAATGCAGTGTGGAGTTGAAGTATGTTCCATAAATATTTGAGGGGTCTGAAATACTTGAGTTGGAATTGGAAAATTATTTGGGGTATAGTACCTTGAGCTCTAAAATATACTCGATGGTTGCAAGATCTAGTTGCCATATGAATCGTTGTTAGATAGATCTATAGATAGAGTTGAGATGTGGTACCATATGTTAGATAAGGTTTAGGTTAAACCAATTATATGTGAGTAGATATGTTCGAAAACGACGGAGGATTCAACCATGGAGATCTTCAGAATTCCTTTTTTACTAGTAAGATTTCATGAACTGAAACTAAGTTACAGCATGATGTGAATTCTTTCATGGTATGATGAAGACGTTTACAAGTTACAATTGGTAATCTACAAGTGGTTGGCTAAACCAAGAACCTCTAAAATCAAATGTGTTAGGTATTTGATGTAATTGGCAAGTCTGTGAACAAAATGGACTAAAATTTATATGTTGTAAAAGTCAAGGAGTTAGTTGCATATAATGAAAGTTGTGTAATATTAGGTCTAGACTTCAAGAATGGAAAAAAAGGAAAAACAGCGCCGAATTTTCGCTCGATTATTGCTATAAGTTGGCTCGAGTGTCAGGAAACAGTAGCACCATCGCTCGCCCATCGCCTTGCCTTCGCTCGAACGACAGCCCGTCGCTCGACTATCACCCAACCTTCCATAGAGCGACGTATCATTCGAAAAATCTTTAATTCATTTTTTAAAGACTTTTAGTCTGGCTCATTCGTTTTTTAACCTACATATAAATACCAGAACGTATCTGAACGTTTTTTTGAAGGTTGATCATTATGTAAACACATTTTCTTCATGAATTAGCTTTCAACCTTCGTTCTTTAATTGATTCTTGGTGATGAAAACATCAAATCCACAATCCAAATACCAAATTTTGCTTCCTACATATTTGTCAGAATTTTGAAGATAAAGGAAAGGTGACTGGAGTTCTAATTGGTGAAGAACACGAAGTTCTTTGTTGGTCTATAGGAGATAGACGAATTAATAAAGTCAGGAGTTGCTGCATGATCGCACAATCTAGGAGGACTTTGAAAAATACAACTGGGAATTGGTGCAGGAGCATAAAATCTAGGAGAGCTGTGGAAATTGCTGTCAGGAGGTCAGAAAGTACTAGTGGTAGTCGAGTTTGGTGGACTGTAAGTTCTAATTCGTTTATAGTGGATTGTTGAGTGGCAAAGTGCTCGGAGTTTTTACCCAGTTGGGTTTCTCCGTGATCATATCATGTGTTATTTGCTACTTTATTTATTATTTTCATAGTCTGCAGTATTCAAACATAGGATAATTGGATTGTATGCTTAATCATCTAGAGATAATTAATTAGTAACTTGTTGCTGGTTAATTACAATATTTTAACTGTATTTAAACCTATTCACCCCCCAATCTATAGGTGTAGTTTTGGTCAAATCTCATTATTTCAATAGGTATTAGAGACTTATTTCGATTCCTAGCCCTTAATTAATTATAGATGAGTCAGTCCTTATTTGGGCCTCAACTATGCTTATTGGAAAATTCGAATAAGAGTCTTTCTTAAAATATTGGGTGAGAATATTTGGATTAGTGTTCAAATTGAGTGGATTGCACCTTCAACCAGTGTTGCGGTGTAGTTACACCCACTAATATTTTACTTTGGACAAAAAATGACTTAGCTGAGTGTAACTGAAACAGTAAGGGTCTGCATGCCCTATTCCAGGATGTGTCTGTTGAAGAGTTTAGGAGAGTTTCAATATGTGAGACTGCTAAAGAAGTTTGGGACATCTTAGAAACTACACACGAGAGAACTAAAACTGTTAAAAATTCTAAACTGCAGATGTTAACATCTAGGTTTGAAGAAATTAGAATGAAGGACGATGAATCGTTCGATGAATTCTATGCGAAGTTGAATGATATAGTAAATTCGAGTTTTAAATCGTTGGAAAAGTCCTTAGATCCCTACATGGAAGGTTTAGACCTAAAGTCACCGTGATTGGAAAAAGTAAGGACTTAGATGTAGTAAAGATAGAAGAACTCGTAGGATCTCCTGAAACCAATGAACTCACCGTTTCTCAACCAAAAAAGTTTAAATTCATAGTCATGAACACTATTAGGGAAGAAGAGAATGAGTCAAGTGATGCTGAAACTCTTAGGGACGACGAAATAGCTTAATAGCTTATTTCTTTAAAAAAAAATCCAGAAGGTGATGATAAATAGGAGAAAGCCTCAAGAACGGAAAAACGATCTCCCTAGTAAATTCTCGAAAGATAAATGTAAGAAGAATAATCCTATGACCTCTAATAAGAAAACTCAGTCTGTTAGATGTCATGAGTGTCCAGGTTTTGGTCACTATAGAAATGAATGTCCAAACTCGAAAAAGAATTTGAATAAAGAAATGTGTAAGGCATTAGCAGTGACTTTGAGTGATGATGAGTCAGATTCGAGTGCTTAGGGTGAAGCCTCTAGTGGTAAGGAGAATAAAATTTCATGGCCTTCACATCTATAGCTACGTATCGGAGGTACCGCCCTCCTTCCACCAAAAAAATATCTATAGCTACGATAGAATCTGATAAGGAAAATGAAAAGGTTGAAAATGATGAACAGAGTGAGAAATCCGAGGAAGAATCTCAGGATGAGACTATATTCATGAGTCTTATCGTGAGCTATTTGAGGAGAGTCTTTAAATAGAAATAGGTCAATAAAGATGTACTAAAAAAGGTTAATGATCTTGAAAGAGAGAAAGAAACACTCATAGGTGACCTTCTAGACTCTACCAAACATCTGAATGAGTTAAAACTTGTTAATGAGAACTTATAAGCCAAAGTTAAATCATTAACAAGTGATCTTGAAAAATCTAACACTCAATTTCATTCTTTCATGACTAGTACATTGAAACTCGACAATTGTTAGAGATGAACAAGCCTGCTACGTTCAAAATTGTAATACCACTGGAAGGTAAGAATCCATGATTACTAATCAGACATTACTAATCGAGGATGATGAACCTACTAATTATGCAGAAGCAAAGTCAAGTGTTGATTCGCTGACATGGCATAAGGCTATGATATCCGATATGAACTTAATGTGACCAAGGTTTGGACCCTGGTCAACTCACCTAATGGATTAGAACCCATAGGTTGTAAATGAGTTTATAAAAAAAGTTCAATATGGATTGAAACAAGCCTTTTGGAGTTGAAATCTTCGATTTGATGTAAAAGTCAAAATGTTTGATTTTACCAAAAATGAAGATGAATCGTGTGTTTACAAGAAGATAGTGGGAGTATCGTCGCATTCCTAATATTATATGTATGAGACATATTAATAGGAAACGACGTCTTCATATTTCAATTGTTGAAATTATGGTTGTTAAATAATTTCTTCATAATAGATATGTGAGAAGTAACTTGATCTACAGAGATAGATCTTAAAGATTGCTTAACTCATCCAGATCTGTATAGATAAAATCTTGAGAAGATTTTATATGGAGAAAATGAACTAAGAGTTCATGGATACACTGATACTAACTTCTAGTAAGACTAGAATGATAGCATATCTCAATTAGGATTTTGGTTTACTCTTAAACGGTGTGTTGGAAAGGTTCCAAATCGAAAATAATCGTTGATTCAATAATATAAGCCTTATACATCACTGCTTTAGAAAGCAACAAAAGTTGTGGTCTAGATCAGCAAGTTCATTAATGAACTTGGAGTAGTTCCTAACATTGTTGATCACTCGCTTCTGCTTGTGATAACAATGGAGCCATCGTGCAAACGAAGGAACTAAGGTCTCATCGATGATCCAAACATATGTTAAGGCGGTATTATCTCATAGGAAAGATAATACAATGAAATGACGTAAAGAAAGAACGAATTCCCAAAAGTTATTAAATTGCAGATCCATTGACAAAGAGTTGTCGCAGTATAAACATGATTGTCATGTAGACTCTTATGGTATAAGATACATAAGGGATTGGATCTAGTGCAAGTGGGAGTTTGTAAGTGTTATGCCCTAGGTCCAATCAACTTTGGACATAAGCACTTTTAATGTATATAACCGATGCATATTTATGGCAACATCTATTATTTAATCAAATTAATATTCTAATTAATTAAATAATAGAATCCGTAGATTCAAGTCTTGACGATTTGTTAATCACAAGGAGTTGTGATTGTGAGATACAAATCACATATGATTGAATCTTAAATCGTCCGTGGTCGTATGTAATAACGAGATACGGATATCGTTATTACGGATAGACCATCACGTGTGGCATTTCTTACTTATGAAGTAAGTAGTTGATCTCACAAGCTAAAGTGTGGAGACACTTGAATGAACACGTGAATGTTTTGTTATAGAACAAAACATTGGAGACCCGCTGAGAGATTCCACATGGAACACTATCTGAGTGTCAGTGGTTAATCTCTAACGTTCGGTAGTGGAATTGGTCCTTTGACTTGAGGTCATCATAGTGCCTTATATGAGGACAGTCATGCTTTGGTGATGTCGGATGTTGCTCTGTCAAGGGTCGCTAATACGGCATCGTTCGGGTATGTCAAGAATCGTATGAAGGTTGTGAATGATCAATAGAGGATTCGTCACTCTTAGATAGTAAGAGATTATGATCTACATTTCATCCAGTTAAGTTGATAATGAAATCCTTGGCCAAGGTGAACTCATAAGTCGAAAAGGAGTTTTCGACTTACATTGACTTAACAGTAGGATAAAAGACATGATCGATAATTGAGATTGACACATATCCATATCTCATAATTGATCGGATCATATTGACGAAAGGATTATAGTTTCACGGTAAACGAACAAGTTTGGTTTGTCATATCATATGACATTTCCCGTCACATGTATTGCCCTGACACATTGCTAGATGTCAATCTGGGACGACGAATGTGAATTAATGATAAAATAAAATGGGTATTTTAATTTATCAATTTTGATTAGATCAAAATAATAATTCATGTCGTTAGGCATCGTGATCGGGAACCTAATGGGTCACACACAAAAGAGAATCAGAAGAATGAGATTTACCAATTAATTAATTGACAAGTGTTGGATAATTAATTAATTGGGTTGCTTATTAAAAGGCCCGAATTAATTAATTGGATTAATTAATTCATGGACCAGATTTAATTAATTTGATTAATTAAATATTGGACCGGGTTTAGTTTAAGAGACGGGCCGAGCCCACTTGGACTTACATTAATAGGCTCCTAGGGTTTGAAAAAAGGTGATGGATTATTCATTATTCTTGCTAGCACGAGAAAAGAAAAACCCTAGCCGTCATTCTTGTTCTCTGTGTGGATCACCATTGGAGGCTGGACAATTGGACAGCTTGGATTGCAGTTCGTGATCATTCAAGTTCAAGAAAAACATTGGAGTTCGTGAATCAGCAAAAGAGTTTGCAGAATTCATCAAATGTATTATTTCTATCACAGTTTCTATCTAAACATAAAGCAAATCCTGTTTGGGAATCGAGAAATTGTTTTAATTCCACCGTACATGCATAAGTAGATTCCAAATCCATGGATGAAGCAACAAAAAAGGCAAGTGAAATAGAATTGAAGCTATATGCCGAGAAAAATGCATAATCTGAAGAAAGAAAAAGTTTGATGAAAGTGACAGTGATGAGGTAAAGCAACCAGTTGAACTCTTTTAGATTTGAATACTCCTTTTTGTAGTTAATCAAACTTTATCTTCTCTAAAGACTTGATTTGAACAATTTAAACAACTTGAAGAGATATTTGAATTTCTGTTTCATTTGGAGAGGTTAAGGCGTGCAATTTTTTTCAATTTATTGAAGTCTTGTATAATTTTTTAGAAGTATATGGAATATTATAGACATTCGCACATTAACGGAGATAATTTATATTCGGAGTTACATATCTTGAGATGTTATATACCAAGTGAAGCAACGAGAGCAATTGAAGTACTACAATATTTGAAAGCATTGAATGGTTGTTTCTTAAATCCTTATATTGCTTACAATATTGTGTCTCGGCAGAAAGAAGTTTTTTCAAACTAAAGTTGATCAAGACTTATCTCCGATCGACTATGTCACAAGAAAGAATGAATGGATTGGCTATATTATCAATTGAGAAAGAAATTATTGAACAACTAGATTATTCAAACTTGATTATTATTTTTGCATCTAAAACCACAAGATGAATAGTATTTAACTGATCGTTTGAAACATTGTCGATTTAGTTATTTGATTATAATATAAATCTTTTATCTAATACATTTTGTTTGTTGTTTTACTATTAAGTTAACATGTTAACAATTGGCTCCATAATACACTTATAAATTTTACATGCATGCTATAATTTTTTTTGGGAGGGGGGGTGGGGGGGTGCAAAATTTATGAAGTTCGCCTCTGGCCCCCAAAATCACAAGATCGGCACTGCAAAGTAAATTTTGATTTGAGGCTGTACAGGCTCTATCAATGGTTAGCATCAACTTTTGTGTCAACTAAGTTCAATATCATGGTATCGTCTTAGCTTTTGTATGTCATTCGATATGCTCTTCTAATCGAAATTAGGTCCTTTGTTGGCTAAGTTGCATACATACTGGCCTTCTAATCATGATCTTCCCATGGCTTTAACTACCATGAATAGTGCATGTGGCACTAAGAAGTCGCCCAATGCATTTGCAGCTTGATACCTTTTAAAGAATATTGAACTTTCTCTCCCTTTTAAGAGACATTTTGAAAACAATTGGCAACATCTCCAAGGGTTGTTATTATCTGAATAAACTGTAAAATTGATTAAAAGATTTAACCAACCCAAGACATCCTGATCACAAAGAGTTGTGCAAGACTAGTAGTACTATATGCCACCTTCCATCAGAAACTACGTCCTTAAGGTCCATACCAATTACCATGTAATGCCTACATGCTCTAAAGGATATGGGTAGTGAGTTCTATTGTGAAGGACAAGTGACACTATAACTGTTATTTCCTAGGTCCAATCAACTTTGGGCATAAATACTTTTAATATATAGTTGATACAAATTTATGGCAAGGTCTATTATGTAATTGAATTAATATTCTAATAAATTAAATAATAGAATCCGTAAATTCAAGTCTTTGTATTTTGTTAATGACAAAGAGTTGTGATTGTGAGATACGAATTACAATATAACTGAATCTTAAATCGTCAATGGTCATAAGTAATAACGAGATGTGGATATCGTTATTACGAATAGACCATCACGTGTGACATTTCTTATTTGTGAATTAAGTAGTTGATCTCACAAGCTAAAGTGTGGTGACACTTAAATGAACACGTAAATGTTTTGTTATAGATACATTGAAGACCTGTTGGGGAAAATTCAACATGAATAACTATCTAAGTGTCAGTGGTTAATATCTAACGTTTGGTAGTGGAATTAGTCCTTTGACTAGAGGTTATTATAGTGACTTATATGATGACAGTCATACTTTGGTGATGTTGGATGTTGCTATGTCAAGGGTAGCTAATACGGCATCGTTCGGGTATGTCAAGAATCATATGAAAGTTGTGAATGATCAATAAATGATTCATCACTCTTAGATAGTAAGAGATTATGATTTACATTTCATTCAGTTAAGTCGATAATGAAATCCTTGACCAATGTGTACTCATAAGTCGAAAAGAAGTTTTCGACTTACATTGACTTAATAGTGGGATGAAAGATATAATCGATAATTGAGATTGACACACATCCATATTTTGTAATTGATCGGATCATATTAACGAATGGATTATAGTTTCACGGTAAACGAACAAATTTAGTTTTGTCATACCACGTGACATTTCTTGTCACATGTATTGCTCTAACACATTGCTAAATATCAATCTGAGACGACGAATGTGAATTTTTAATTTATTGATTTTGATTAGATCAAAATAATAATTCATGTCATTAGATATCGTGATCAGGAACCTGATCGGTCACACACAAAAGGAGAACCGGAAGAATGAGATTCATATTAATTACTTAACAAGTATTGTACAATTAATTAATTGGGTTGCTTGTTAATATGGTCGAATTAATTAATTCATAGATCAAATTTAATTTAATTTAATTAATTAGATTAATTAAATATTTAATTGGGTTAAGTTTAAGAGACGAGTCTAATTCACTTAGACTTATATTAATAAGTCATCAGAGTTTCAGAACAGAACAGAAAATAATTCATTATCTTGCTAGTACAAGAAAAGAGAAATACTAATTTTCTCATTCTTGTTCCTTGTGTGGATTTTCATTGGAGGCTAGACAATTGGACAGTTGTGGATTGCAGTTCGTGATTGTTCATGTTCGAGAATCAGCAAAATAGTTTGCAGAATTTATCAAATGTATTATTCTTAACACAGTTTCTGTCTAAACACAAAACAAATTCGTGGTGAGAATTGTAATGTATTTTATTTTCCGCTATACGTGTTAAGTAAATTCCCAACAGAAACTTTAATTCCTTTGCTTACTCAAAATCGAATCAAGAAAAACATTCACTTGACTGGGCAGTAAAAAGATAACTTATTGGACACTCCCATACTTGTAAAGATCAATATTGGCATTCAAGCTCCAAACTATGATGTAGGATGACATGTTGCAGCAGAGATGCATCTCAACTAGAGTTGTTAATGGATTGAATTTTGATCCGAGTTCGATCCGAATTCGATGAAATTAATTAAAAAAAATTGGATTTACGGTCTCAGTCCAATGACCCGATCAAGATCCAAATCTGATAATCCGTTAACTAAATGGATCAAATATGGATATTGGTACATCATATCCGATAACAACCTGAACTAATTTGTTATAAATAGTGAGCCGACTAAATATTTTTATGTCATGTTATTTGTTATTAAAATAAATAAATAAGAAAATAAAGAAATTTACACAGTTTTCTAGAAAGCATAATGCGTAATGAGACATGGAGGTTTCAAGTTAAACTGAGTCTAGACGAAACCTGGATGTAAAAAAACCTAAACAAATATTTTCTTATTTTAATATTATTTCAAATTTTTAATCAATCTAAAAATTATTTAATAATACATACAAATTATAGTACCAAATGCAATTTTAAAAGTTTAAGAAAATAAATATATTTGAAAAACAAGATATAGTATAATGGTGCTAATTGAAATATTTGAAGAGTTTTAAATCTTTATTAATTTAATAAAATATAAATAACTATTTATATAATAGTATAATACATGGTACAATACACTACGGCCACACTAGAAGTACAATTGTATTAAGGCCAAACCAAATGAATTCTTATCCCGAAAGTTTATAACAAAATGTTTGGATACGCCCTCTGTAAATAAGTGAATCAATATACGTGAGCAACTTTTTTTTGCATTTCAATCCAATTGGCTAAAAGTTGAAAAAATTGAAAAAATTATAATCATTAAACCCATTTAAGAATTGAAAATTTTGGGGAAAAAAAGAAGTTAATTTCAACATTAATTTTATTTTTCTAAATTCTTTAATTTCAGATCGAATATTTGATAATATAACAAATCGAATATGAATTTAACAATCAAATATCCATTGAATTATCGTATCATATCGAATCGGGACGAATAATTATTGTTATCTGATCGGATCGGATATGAGCAAATTCAATCCATATCTAATCCTTTTATACTCTAGTCTCACCCATTTGCCATTGATGTTCTGCCAATACTCTGGTGGCTCCTACAATAACATTTTTTACTTAAGTGCTTGACATTTAGCTTGTGCTCCAATCTCAGCTCGTAGCCATGAAATTTAAGATAATTCTAACCACTGATATCATAGTCTATATGTTGCTATGAAGAACTCTGTTTTGCCACAAGAAATCAGAAATCATACCAATCAGGATAACATCACTTCCATAGGAAGGCATGCTTTCCCTGTCATAAGGATAAATCATAGATCACGAGCAGCAAAAACCATTAGAAAACATCAACTTACAAGGCATCCACCTTACAGACGTTCAAACTGATAATGCAAGAAAGTTCACCAGATATATAATTTAACCTTCAGCCAAAATAAATGTCCACCTATATATATGATAAAATTACAAAATTCAGACAAATAATTAACAACGGAGGATTTATCATAAGTTATAAATCATGAGTTGAGTTACTCATGACGAAATTCGTAAAAGTAAACTTTATTCTATCAGCCCCTAAAACTCGGAGGACTGTCTTCAAGATTCATTGGATGAAGATGCATCGTCTTTGTGCTTAATCATGCCAGAATCAACTAGAATTGGGATTTCTGCTGCAAGCCATGGTGCAAGGCCCAAACAAAGTGCATGTGCTATTCCAAACCTAGGACTGGAAAAGCAAAATCCAGTTTGACAACAGTATGAGAATATAGAGTTTTTATCAAACTGGGCATAATATACATCTTGAAGGAAACTTCGTACATTAATGCATATAAAATTAACTTTAGCTCATAAGATATTGGCACCATTCATCATGTTTTCTTTATACAATATTGTAATACCCTCTTTCCAATTTGCTTGATAGGGCTTCTTCATAGGAGCATTTATACTAAAATCAAGCAAATTATAAGCTTATAAGCTTTATTCTTCATTCCTTCCATCCGCTAGCATTTTAATATCCTCTCTCTCTCTCTCTTCTCCCAATATCTATACCAATGTTTAGACAATAGCAAAATGACTTTTTTGGTCCAGATAGCAAGCCTTTATGTAACTTTAGAATTTGACTTGTCTTGTATTTTCATGGTCAAGTACCAAGTACAAAGCAGGATCCTTTTCTCTGACCGACCGTAGATGCCTACAAATCTGTTGGATTATTTTATTGGTTTGTTTTGAGGATTATGTTTCAAATCTCTTGAAGGCTCATACCTAGCCTAGCCTCACAAAGGTATAAAGTCTTGATAACTGATTGGGTATGCATTTATATTTCTTAAACAATGTGATGTACTTTAGAAATAAATTGATGTGTTTTCTTTGACATCACCTAGTAAAGAGAATTCAATAAACTTGTTGATTTTTTAATTTTTTTGAAATATAAGTTTGGTAGCTTGCTTATGTTTTGTGTTTAAACAACTTTCTAGATGCTAGTATAAAACCAAGTCTATCTGTTCAGGCAGTTAAATTTTAAATGGGACCTCTTATGTCTCTAACCCCTTGGAAGAATAGATCGAATCTGATAACATACAAAAACAAATTTTACAAGATATTAATAACAATCTTGTAGTTCTTATTTGCGGTGAAGCAGCAGGGAGCAAAAAGATTTCTAGAGATAGTTCTTCTATTGCTTTTTGATTTAGAGTACCCTTTTACTTTCAGTCGGTACTGCCTCTATCTAGCTTTCTCAAACCAAATATTGTCTCCCTTTCTTAACCTTTTTTTTTT
>CAIGRF010065115.1:0-13256 GCA_903798235.1 Fraxinus ornus
AGCCAAAATCAATGGAAGAATGAGCGTTCTGGGACGTTCTGGGGTCGTTTAGAGTTGAGAAATCGTGTCAAAATAAGTTACCATAAGTGTTTGAGTCGTAGAAGAAAATCAGAAATTTTGTCACAGAAATGACCCATGCGGCCGCATAGAATAAAGAATTGCCACCCTTGAATTCTCGGTAGATGACCAGGCAGCCGCATGGTTATAATTTTTACCCGTCAGACAGCTTTCAGTACTTTGGTCGTATCTTCCTCTTCCGATGTCAGATTGAGGCCATTCAAGATGGTTAGAAAGCTAACTCAAAGGGTTACAACTTTGATTTAGATACCATCTTCGAATTCGATCTTTTTCCATATCAAAAACTAGTCTCAATATGAGGCTGAAATCGGTGTAAAACTTTTCAGTTTGAAAGTTGATATGTGATAATGTCTTGGTTGTATTTCATCCCTTTGACTCATTTTGTCATCCCATTGACCTTTGACAGTCTCGAATCTTCATCACAAAGTTAGAAAAAAGTTTATATTATTTTCACTTTAGTCCCTGAACTTTCACTTTCCTCCATTTTGGTCATTTTTCACTTGTTTCTCCTTATTTCACTACATTCATCACTTTATCCTGCAAAACAACTAAAGAAAATTTTTATCGCATACAAAGAGATGGGGTCGGGTTTGTCAGACTCAAATTGGGAAGGGTCATATACCGTAGTCGAAATAATAAGGTCAGGAACATATAAATTGGAGGACCATAACAAAGAACCTCTCAAACATCCCTATAATGGCGAACATTTGAGCAAGTATTATGAATAAAATAGCGTTAAGTAAAAATACATTGGTTTTTTACTCGTGCAAATGAATTATTTCTTGGTAACTTGGACAACTCACAACGATGTTTGTCCCACATATCACTAGGAAGATCTTAGATATGGCAAGTTCTTTCATATAAACAAGCTTATTAACTTGAGCAAAATACGTTACTCATATAAACAATATACAATTATAACAGAAAATGCATAATTTTTTGCAAAGAAAAATTACAAGTACAAGGCCAAATTTACTAAATCAGCTAAAAAGATTACATTCCAAACCGATTAACCTAGCAAAATTCCTATTTGAACGGTTGGGTTCACATAATGGCAATACTCCTAAGATCATGCAATTGAAATGGCAGACAGAAAGCGTTTTGGTGGAATTAAGTTTGGCAAAATGAAACTTGATTGTCTGATAGCCCATGATAAAGTAACCAACTAGAACCATCACTTTTCCACCAAGATGCATATATGTAGAAAATGCAAAAACATGAAAAAATTTCATATTTCTTAATCCTAGTTATACGTTGATTATGTTGCAAGTAGGGGATTGTTCCAATCATGAGAGCTTGTACAATCATATATCTCCTAGACACAGGAACTGTAAAGAACATACGAGGAAAATACAATATTAAGATCAACAAGAATGATATTAAAACACTATCAACACCATTCCGAGTATCATTAACTTGAAAATACATCACGTGACATGAATTTTCTGAAGGATTGATAATTTTAAGAAAGAAATGTAATAACTCTTCTTCTTCTTTTTTTTTTTTTTTTGGTTTCGAAAAGAAAAACAATGACAATAACATAGTATATATAAGTTTAAGAAGTAAATCACGGTTATTAAAATCAATAAATTCAATCTTGATAATCTAAAAATGAAGTGATCCCAACTTTTGAATACGAAAGGACACATTCAAACAAACGATACAAATTGGGCTATGCCTCACGTGCATAGAGGTGAATGCACATTAAAATTGGTAATTATGAAGGAGTTGTTTCAATTAATCAATGCGTCCACTATCATTAATGCTCATGAAGTTCCAATATATATTCTTTGCCTCAAGTGAATAAGTTCGCCACTTAAGATAAAAAGTAATGTCATTCATCCCCAGTGGGGATGGAAACACAGTTTAGATGGCTCTAGATGATAGGTTAAATGAAAGGTGAAATTAAATGACTTATTTAATTTTACCTATCATTTAACGCCACATAGACTGTGTTTGCATCCCCAGTGGGAATGAATATCATTACTCTAAGATAAATAATTAAGCTCGAACTTCAGAGACGATTTGTTATTAATAAAATATTCATAAGTCTGGGTGTCCAAGCAAGTATTTTTAAGAGCTAATGTTTATGCGAATTCAAAATTAGCGATGAACATTAATAAGTGCAAAGCCTCATGATTGACCTTAAGTGCATAATGGGAGCCAACATACTTTAACAAAAGTATAAGAATTAAACTGGTGAATAAAACATAATTAGATAGTCAAATTAGCTCAAAGTCAGCCAATCAATAACTGACACATCTCACTAACAAAAAATACCCATTACCCCCATTGCTTGATTAGAAATATGTAAATTGACATATCAAAGATGAAGAAAGGCATGCAAATTTTAGTAACTTCTTCCCAAATAACCATTTTCTATTGCTCCAATTTGAGCATTAGAACAGAGAGTTTCGATAGCCCTAAAATAATTAATCAAGAGGTGATGAATTACTTTCTGAAACGTTTTTCGAAATAATTTTAAATTAAGTAATTCACAAAACGTTGACTAATCAAGTAATAATCCTAAATGAAATATGAGTAAAATGATAGAGAGTGCAAATGATATCTTTATGAAGCTTTGATCCATATCAATTATCTTCGTACTCCGTTACTAAACTCTCTGTCACGGGTAAGGACTTTTCAATATTTGAATGACTTATAGTACAATCAAAATTCTTACAATCCTTTCAATGTTACAAACATGTAGCAATGATCCTTATACAATTTTGAACTTTCAATATACATCAATATGATCCAAAGATTTAAAGAAATGGTTTTACAATGAATTTTTTTTTTTAATAAATGATATCAATAAATTAAGTACTAAGAGAGACTAACACTTCAATGAATATCAATGAATAATAGCTCAAGTATTGGACCCGAGATTTTGATGAATATGATGTTTCAAGAGTTTGATTCAATCAATCAATTTTTTTCAATATGAAGATTTAAAAGAAATAAATGCAATCTAAGCTAAAATATTTGCTCAAAATATTTTTTTTCAATACACTCGAAGGACCCCTTACATTTATTACATAAGAAAATCAATTTATAGATAACAATTTGCAAAGATTTTGTTAGTTCAAATGAGAGATCGAACGACCTATAATAGTTCGGATAAACAAAAATATATTTGTTGACAAAATGGTGAGAAGTCATAGTGGTCAAATTTCGAATCGTTGTATTTTGGATTGAACAGTCACATCATTCACCCAATTTATTGGGTCGATCGACTGATTGTCGAACTAATTGTTCAATTGGACTTGATTTGGTCCGTTCCGAATATTTTTAAAAAATGTGGAATTTTGTTAAGTCCTTTCAACTAGTTTTTCAAAAGTAAATGATATTTTAGAAATACAATTTTGATCTCCTTCTCCTGTGTCAGCCTGCTGACACAGGCAAAACAAAACCTTTTTTGTTTTTTTTTTTGTTTTGTTTTTGTTTTTTTTATTTTAAACTTAAGGTTATGTTAGCGTATATATAATAGATAAAATTAGGAAATGGACTTTGATAAAGTCACGGTTGAGTCAAACTTATTTTTAAATCTGCTGTCTTTTCAAATTTCAATCTAGTTGGAATTAATATATGAAAAAATGGTTTATTGGTTTCATCAAAGACATATATATAATAGATAAAATTATGAAATGGACTTTGATAATGCCACTGGTTGTGTCATGTTTATTTTTAAATCTGCTGCATTTTCCAATTTCAATCAAGTTGGAATCAATGTATGAAACAATGGTTTATTGGTTTCATCATAGTAAAGTGCGGAGATTTTTAAATTTTTTTTTTCTCTCTTTTCTTCTCTCAAGCTAACAGTTTTTTGACTTAACATAAACATACAATTAAAATGAATACAATAATAAAAAAAAAAAATTAAAGGACATGCCTTAAGTGTTTAAAAAAATAATAAAAAATAAATAAATTGTGTGTCAAGCTTTGTCTTACACAGGAGAAAAAAAAAATATTTTTTGGTCTCCTGCGCGCAAAATTGTCATTACAAAATATCAAAGTATTAATATATTTGCATTTGCCATTTGATCTAAAAATCTAATTTTGGGATGTGCACAGGAGACCAAAATTGTCATTACAAAATACCAAAGTATTAATATATTTTACATTTGCCATTTGATCTAAAAATCTAATTTTGGATCTTTCTTTGAAATCAGGGACTAATTTGGCTAATACTTTTCTTTAGAAATTTGCGTTATTTGACGCGTCTTTTGTGGCCTGTCAAAATGATAAACACGTGCAGATAAAGTGTAGCGACTTTTAAGAGATTATGCTAAACTCTTTAGCCCATGTTTTAGTTTTCAATTTTACCCCGGAACAGTTGCTTCCCAACGCCCTACCGCCTACCGGCCAAGATTATCATCCGCTCGGTCTCTAATTGTTGCAAAACAATTGAAATCAGAGAATTTGAGCAAACTTCTCGACTTTTGGCGTACAGACTTGGTAAGATTCGTCTTGCCTTTGCTCACTTTGCGACCTAATCTTTACTTAATCAATTCCGGGCTTAATTTATTTTTCTTCCTTTCTTTCTAGGTTGAAAATTTATGGGTTTGATTATGATAATTTGGCTGATTGAAACTGAAACATGATGTTTTTATTGAAACGAGTAAAAGGGATGATCATGTCAATACTTGATGTAAGAAATGGAATGCAGGCGTTAATAAGTTGACGTCATGATGGATAAAATTGGGAGGTCTATAACTTGTATATGTGTAGGCAAATAGATTTTCAAGGTGAAAACATTGTAAACTTCTAGACATGTCCAATGCTTGGGATTGCAGTGGCAAGCAAGTTGAAAGGCTTGCCGTCTGCTTGGCATTCATTTATAATGAATAGATGGTCAAACCTAAAATTGGTCTCCAGTGAGTTCTATCTACCACTAAATATTTTGGTCTACGTGTGCTTTACCTGCTCTATAAAATAGAATGGTATTATGTATTTTATTTGCTCTATAATAAAAATAAATAAAATAGAAAGGAAGGGAGAGAGGGAAAATCCAATATACTTTTTTTTTTTTTTCTCTCTGCTATGTTAGCTTGACATAATCCTTGTATTGGAGAGGATTTTTTGAGACAATGCTTAGTTTGCTTATGTGCATAAACATTTTAGCAATCCACGGTTGCATTTGCAATGTTCTTAGCATTGAGACTTGAGGTTCCATTTGGAGGAGTAACCCAAACCGCTAGTAGTTGATGTGGGATTTTATCCTTGTGCCTTCGATGGCGGCTCGTTTGAGCACAACTATCTTGAAATTTGAATACTCGTTTGAGTTTCACACAAACACAATCGTTTGTTTGAGTTCAAGTGACTTTGATATGATTCTAAGAGTTGAAATTCCAACTTAAAATGTCAATTTTAGTAAGAAGAATAACCCAAGCCTTAACATGTTGTCTAGTATTTTTAAACTTATATGATGTGAGATTTTACCTTAGCAATTAGTTGTTTTTACTTTTGACGCTTTCTGTTGTTGAAACATTATAGTTCAATTTTCTTGGATCTTGATCTTTGTCTCGATTTAGTGATATTGCTGTTCTTCCACTACAATTTTTCTGTGTTCCTTGACTTTGTAATTTTGTATAATAAGCGTTCTCATAAATACATAGGATACACCTGTGAAAAGCTTCCACTTTGGGACCTATATTGTCCCTTTAAGGGCATTGCCATCATATTTGTCTAGCCAATGGCAGCTGCCAGTGCTTTGCTGGTGCCCCAGGAATGGAGATTTCAAAGAATTCGTGGTTACACTGGCCAAGCAAAGGTACATGACCTATCTTATCTAAATACATTACTAAGTCATTTATGTACGTTTCCAGATTGCTGATACTTCATTAATTTAATTATTTATTATTCTCTAGCAAATAATGAATTAGGTCCAATTATGCCTATTTCCCAAGCATAATGCATGGCCATTTATTTACATTTCCAATCACCAATGCCTTTCTTTGTTTGTTTCTTTGTCATTTCTTAGGGCATGATGGAAAAGGTCCAAATACGCTCTTTTAGCATACCTTCGTCATCACATTCTTTGGTATGCTCCTCTTTAGCCTCAGAATCGTGTGGTGTTACGATGCATTTCTAGATTAATTAATTTTTCCTTCTAATACCTTGTTTGCGTTTGTAATATTTGCGGGCACGTCTTGCATTTCATCTGTTCTCTGCACTTCCATCATTAGAACTGAAACTACTAGTTTTCAGTCTCACATTTAACCTCAGAACTTTATACTTGGATGTTCCTGTATTTAATTTTTACTAACTTTTGCTTAATAATAGTCTGATTGTTGTTGCATTGATTAAGCAATGCTGTTTTCCCTGTATCCAGACACAATCGCTGATTCACATGAACCTGCTTTCTGTGTCTCTATCAACTTTTCTCTCTTACCATGTGTTTTATGTACTAAATTATAGTTCAAGCTTTGCTGCTATTTTCTTCTCTTGGAAGGTAACTTGGTGAATCTGCATTTTGCCAGTTAAATCTTCAGCAAAAGGATGCTTCAAATCTCCATCTCTTAAGGAGTGTGTGTGGGAAATTAAATCACATATCTACTAGATGTGATATATTCTTATGCCATTCCCTTCTAAAACCAGGTGGAGGGAATGAAATTCCTATTGTGAGATCAGCTGCTGTGATGATTACAAGGTATTATTTGCTAGTGATTAGCTTGGAGTGGTCTCTTTTTCAACTGGAAAGGGGGAACTGGTTAGGGCCTATTTTTCCCCATGCTCGCTGAAGAGTGAAGAGAAAAGATAATTTCCATTCAATTATGTCATTTTACTATGCAGATCATATAATGCTTTTCTCGGAAGACCTATTGTGCTGCAATTGGTTCCTGCTGTGGCTATCATTGCCTTTGCAGCATGGGGTATTGGACCACTCATGCGACTTGGCAGGATCCTTTTCCTTCATGTACTGATTTTCATTTACTAGCATTCTTTCTCTTTCAAATTTTAATCTCTCTCGATTAATCCTTCAAATTGAAATTTTATGCAGAAGAGTGATAGGAGTTGGGAGAAGAGTAGCGCACGTTATATGATGACTTGTTATTTTCGACCTTTGCTCCTGTGGACAGGAGTGACACTCATATGCAGGTTTCAGTTGCATGACATTTTTAAATCACAATACCTGAATCAATGCTGCTTTCTCTTGATGCTAATTGATAGTACCTCTTCTAGCTCTAATAATCGCAAAATTTATACAGAGCTTTAAATCCAGTCATTCTACCTTCAGTCACAAGCCAAGCTATCAAACAACGGCTTCTGAATTTTGTACAATCACTATCTGCTGTCCTAGCCTTTGCCTACTGTTTATCAAGGTAATTTTGATCACTTCCAAAATAAAAGAGAGAGATATGGCTAAGGAAAAACTGTTTTGTTACTTACCACGTGCACATCCGTTTTTCATCAGTCTTCCCAAGTTGAATGAACAGATATTCTTATTGTTTTATTGTTAGAAGGATAGTATAACTGCTGCTACAACTTCTTATGCTGGGATACATTTTTACCCCCTTTCTCCTGTGGGTACTTTGGATGATGTAAACACAAATTAATTGTACTACTAGTTTTTCTCTTTTGTGCTGGAAAAACCTTATGCTGCAACATAATATAGCATCTTTTCTTCTTCTTCTTCTTGTTCGTCTTCACTTGCATTCTTGTTTACTTCTCCTACCTCTATTATGCTGCTGCAGTACACGTGTTTATCAACTTATTTTGCATCATTTTTTTTCTTCACTGTCTCAAATTTCTCTTTTTTGGCGGAGATACTTTTTTGGTTTTTTGGGCTAAAGGTCTCATCTTGTCTGTCAAATACTGCAATAATATTTTTTGTTGGCTATTAGCTTGTTGCCATATATCTCTTTTGAAATAGCTAACAGTCTTATAAATTCATTTCTTTCTAGACAGAAAAGCGTGCTATGTCTTCGAATCCAATCTAGAAGCATCAAGTCTTTGTTATTTTGTTAAATGTTGTTGTTGCTATCTTTCCCCATATTTCCACAGTGGTTGATATATAGCCTGTTATTCTTCCTGTCCATCCATTTTTTCCCTTTTTTTTTTATTGGGTAGCATTGGGATAGGGTTGTCATTATGATGTTTAAAACTTCGTAATGTTTTGTTTTGACAGCTTGATTCAACAAGTACAAAATTTCTTTGTGGAGACCAAAGACTCTAGTGCTGCAAGAAATGTACGTTGATTTCTTAGACATTTATGCAATACTTGTATGTTTTCTTATGTTACATGTAAACTGATTGGATTGTTGTATCTTGGAAAGTGAACTTCTGTGAAGAATATGGACGACAAGACATGATACTACTTATTGAATAGATAAGGGAAATAATCTTATCTGTTGCTAAGTAAAGCACTGGAACAACTCAAATACATGTGGGAAAACTTATAACTGGAATGGAGAGTGTAAAATACACAAGGAAAAACTGACTTTAGTTTGGGAAGACATTTACCCATTCGTTTGTTCATGGTCTCCGTCTGCCATTTGCACAAGGACCTACGCTTTCTTGAGCTTCATTAAAGACATCAAGCTCTTGTTCCAAGGCTTTAAATTTTTAGATAACATAATACCTTTAAGCACCTGAGATTCTTTTTCTGATGCAGTTTATTTTGAGGCATCCATGAAATTGATGAGATAATTTTAATGAGACGTCCAACAACTTTAGGCATCGAAGTATACCATCTCTTAGTCGACCTTGAAAATGTCAGACTAGTGTTTTATAAGCATTCACACAGTTCAGTCAGTTATCATAGAATGATGAATCTTGCCTCTGCAGATGGGCTTTGAATTTGCAGGCAAAGCTGTATACACTGCAGTGTGGGTTGCTGCTGTTTCCTTGTTCATGGAGTTACTTGGTTTTTCTACCCAGAGATGGCTAACTGCTGGAGGTCTTGGGACAGTATTGCTCACTCTTGCTGGTCGTGAGGTAAAATTAAGCTCTCTTGACAGTTTTCTCTGCAATTCACAATTGTCTTTCGGAATATGTTATATTTATTCCATCGTTTGTTATTTTCTGTAAAGAAAATGATTTTGTAAGAGGTCGGTACATGCTTATCTCTATGATATCAGTTATGTAACTTCTTAGCACTTGAGCTGTATCTCATGTACTTCCGAACTTTTTCCGGTTTCTTCAGATATTCACGAATTTCCTCTCAAGTATAATAATACATACAACAAGATCATTTATTTTAAATGATTGGATCCAGACAAAGATTGAAGGCTATGAAGTTTCCGGTACTGTTGAGGTTTGTCTGCTATCCACCACTAAAAAAAATAGTAAGGAGGACACTGTTAGAAATAAAAATTAATAGCATCCTGTAATCTATTGAGTTGTTGCATTGTCCAATTAAACATTGCTCTTAAAAAAGGACTAAAACGTGTACTACATTATTTATAGTTATCTAATTTTGTTTCAGCATGTGGGTTGGTGGTCACCAACAGTTATACGAGGTGATGATCGTGAAGCTATTCACATCCCAAATCATAGATTCACAGTTAATGTGGTAAGGAATCTAAGCCAGAAGACTCATTGGCGCATTAAGACCCATATTGCTATTAATCACTTGGATGTGAACAAGATCAACGTGAGTAGTTGTTTTATATCCTTGTCAATTTAATTACATGTAAGTTCTTTTTCTGTATTTCATGTTTCTATCCTCTTTTCAATTAGCAGAATATTGTAGCTGATATGCGCAAAGTTTTGGCCAAAAATCCTCAAATAGAACAGAAAAAATTACATAGAAGAGTTTTCCTGGATAATATTGATCCAGAGAATCAGGCTCTGTTGGTAAGTTCTATCTTACTGCCTAATCCTTCCATATGTTTTATCCTGTTCTTGTATGATAGTTGTTTCCATTCGTGGATGCGCTTGAGGAGAGAAATTAATGGGCAAGGAGGTTCTCTTGTTATTTGTTTAACTGAAGATCTTAACATAGCCAAATTGCAGAGTTGGAAACCCTGGAGGAGGTTTTACCTTTAGTACTAATTAATCTTGGAATTATTTAGTTAATACTGTTGATTGATGGACAATTACACTGCTTTAACAATAGATATTTTCCTATTAAGTTAATGCTACTATCATTTTGCATAAGAAAGCTACAGTATTTAACATCATACAAATTATCTGAAATTCTTTCTACATTTCTACAACTTCTTTGAATAGTTGAATTTTCAGTAATTATCTATTGAAGTGTGTCCAATCAGCCACTGTTATGATGATATTATGTTAATGATTGATGGAAGGGAAAATCCCATTTTTTGTTTTCACTGAGTGAGGATTTTGAGAGACGGACTGTTTGGTGAGGGCATTGGGAGACAGACTGTTTGGACTTGACTTTGACTTTACATATAAAGTAATTGCTCTAAAGACTTTGCTCCACAACCTGTGTCAACACATTTGAGTAAAGTACTCTGTCGATGTCTCAATATTTATACAAATACATGTACTTTGGTATCTGTTACTGTGTCTTTTGTTTTCTATGCTTTTGTATTACAAAAGCTGCTTTCGTAATCCTTTTCTATGTACTACTGGACAGATTATGGTGTCGTGCTTTGTGAAAACCTCACGTTTTGAAGAATACTCGTGTGTCAAGGTAAAAGTTACTTACAACTAATAGATTAAATGATGTAACTGTTTATAACTTGGATGTTCTATTGTATTTCGAAATAATGGGCTATAATATAGAAATATGTTGAGCTTGTGTTCCCCTTATATTTGTCATTGCAACACTGTTGAAGTTTTAAATATTGGGGGATGGGGGGCAGGCTGTCCTGTGATAAACGTTCATAGGTAGTGCTTCTTTTTAGATGGTACTCTTGTCAGCTGGAGTTATCTAAGCCCAAATATATCAGAGTTTTTTTATCAACCAAATATATCATTATTACCTCATAAATAGCATTCACAATTTCCAATATCATTGGATTTTATACAGGTAATTTATTTGATTGATAAAACATGTTTTGATATGGGTGGCTATTTCTGTCCAGAGTAAAGTTAAGCCTGTATAATAGGAATTCTTACAAATTATATATCATAAATTTCCTTTCATTTTAGCATCAAAATAGGATTGTATTAGTAACTGTAGAGATGAGAAGCTCTACAGTTATGAATTTTTATGCTCTACTTTTTTCCCTTCTCAAAATAAAAATGGAATTTTGCGTTAAAAAAAAAAAAAAAAGGGAATTGTCTGAAGGTAGAAGATAAACAAGTTGGAAAAAGACAGTCTTCAATAGCTCGAAACTTGTGGCATAAATTTACTGTTGTGTGCTTTTATGGAGAAGGATGGTTTTTGGTTGACCTGTTGATGATTCTTCACGTTTACAGTTAGATCTCTCACATATTAACCGCTCGACTAACCCGTTCATAGTCCATTCATTTGGGTTGTGATGAATGTAACCAATTCTTTTGCGTCCATCCCAGAGTTTTCCGACACTTGGCCTACTGCTACGGGAGACCTTGTACATATAATGAAGGGACTATGAAGGACTGTTGCGACAGTCCCTTTTATTCCACCCTTGTATGTTGCAAGAGTTTTCAGAAATTTACTCTTTTATGTTGCAAGAGCCCTTCTATTTCACCCTTTCCTATGTAACAGGGCATAATGAAATTATAACAAAGAAGTAAGAACACTTTTGCTCGTTTCCTGATGTGGTAGTAAATTGAGAATATAAACTTATTAATGACTAATTCATGAGTCCTGAATGTAATACAGGAAGCTGTGTTGTTGGATCTCCTTAGAGTAGTCAGCCATCACAAGGCTCGACTAGCCACACCTATTCGCACAGTGCAGAAAATATATGGTGAGCCCAATTTGGAGAATGTGCCATTTAGTGGGACCATTTTCACTCGGGCCAGAGCAACGGATAAACGCTCCCCCCTGTTGATTGAGCCTTCTTACAAGATTAATGGCGAGGATAAAACCAAGTCTACCTCTCGTCCAGCACAATCTAGTGGAGAGAAAGATACAAAGTTAGGTGCACACTCACCACCAAATCCCATGGTTGATGTGATGACCGAATCAACATTGTCAAAAGATGGTACCAGAGAGGATATCAATTTATCAGAGTCAAACTTTGACAAGAAGAAATTTGCAAAGGTTGCATCGTCATCAACTAATACTACAATGTCAAATATGAATTCTGATTCGGTTTCAAGCAGTGTTGGATTTGTTGGAGAAAAATTAGGTACAGGAAATGTTTTGTCGGAGGTTGCTGAGAAAAAGCCTTTTACCGTCCAAGAGCCAGGTGGTGGTAACATGCACAAGGTGCCTGCATCATCACAAGATGGCGAAAAATCTAGTCCATCATCACCAGTGGGCAGGCCGTCACTTGAAAATAATATTGTCCTCGGTGTTGCTTTAGAAGGATCAAAGCTAACACTTCCAATCGAGGAGGATATGGAATCAAAGGAGTTGGCTCCTTGTCGTAATGGAAATGGTTCAACAGAAGCAAGTAGCGGTAAGAAAGATGACAACATTACAGTAGTCTCAACTGATCAGCACAAGAGAGAAAGATGATTAATCTCGATAATACAATTATGCTGCTGGTCGGAACAAAGTGCAGAATGTATTGAAGCTGGGTTTTTGAAGCTAGCATTTTGCACAGTATCTCTCTCTCTCTCTTGTAAATCAACATAGAGATAGTAGTTTCATTTTGATCAATCACTATACAAGAGGGAGGTACTGATTTCTAATTATTGAAAGTAAAAGCTACATTTTCTATGACTTTCTTGTTTCTTGTGGTAACATTTGGTGTTTGAGTAGGAACCATTTTGGGATAAGTGTAGTGAAAAGAAAGCAATGTTCTTGGAGAAATTCTTCGAGCAGAAGTTTAATTGGTTAAGATTATGTAGCGTAGCTGACGTTAGTTCCAAAAGAAAGAATAGATTATAACGCCCTTAATTACCAAGTTAAGATATTCTAACCACTTTGGCTCTCTTCTTACTGTGATCGCCGGATCGCAACACACCCACAGCTATATTGACAAGCATAAAATTAAGTAAAATTGAGGATAAATGCAGTCTCGCCGGAGGAGCTAGTGCTGGAAATCCCCCGTCTCCAACTTGCGAGTGTTATTCTGAATTCGAATATGTTATTAAAGAATTCTCTTTTCATTTTAGCATTTTTTTTTTTTCTGAATTTGATTTAGGGTTTCGTAAGGAGTGTG
>CAIGRF010065188.1:0-12199 GCA_903798235.1 Fraxinus ornus
GGCATAAAAATTGATCTTGTTATCCGTACCTTGCTATGCTCTAAGTTTATTCCTAGACGGGAAACCTCGTTTTGCATGAAATCATTACGGTTGTTCAGATCTTTAAGTACATCATTCAACTCTAATTCCAAACGTGTGTTCTCCTTCTCTAAAAGTTGCATTCACATATAAGAGAGTTTAAAAATCTTTAGAACAAAACATCAAAATTGAGACATGGTCTACACATATTGATTTCTGATTGCAAAAGTAAATTATAATTGCAGTGGAAGTCGAAGAGAAATATAAATAAAAATAATTATTTTTTTAAATACCTTGCTATTCTTTAAACTTGTTTGTACAAGTGTGATTTCATTTAGCAGCACGCCATTTTATTCTTTCAGACTGTCCAATTCCTTTACTAAACCTTTGGTATTTGCTTTTAATTGAGTATTCTCCTTCTCGAGAAATTGCAGTTAAAGTGTTGAAAAAACAAGTTTTGAAAGATAAATGTTCTCAAATTCAAGAAGATAAACAAATGAAAAGTAAGTATCAAAGTAGATCCCCATATTTGCCGCACGGAAAGAGAAACACCAGAGGAACAACAGATACCTTCGTCCAAACAGAAGTAAAAAAGATTAAACAATTACTCAAATGGTTTGTGCAACATGTCGTATCATAGGATTGAGAACTGCAACATTTTTCACAGAAAATGAATAAATATTTTGAATTCATAAAATACTGGTACAAATGAAGTTCTCTCGCTCACACACAAGCGCACACCCCTTTCTCTATAGTCCACACTCTACATTACACCAAACTCGTTTTCTTCTCAAGTATAATTCAATTCTTAACTATGGAAACAATGCCTTCTACCATTACCATAAACGGTGGGTATATTAATCAATTAGTCTACACAACAATCCTTAAAAAAATTAATGTCAAGATACTACTTTTCGAACCCATAATTTCTACTGTATAAACTATCTGAAATTAAAACAGGAGAATAAAGGCAAAATAATCTTCAAATTGAACTATTAGTGTGGAATTAAACGCAGTCTTCCCAATTTTTAGAATGAATCGTCAAAATCCTCCCAACGGAGAACCCTTAAAGTTTCATTGAGCCTATAATTTTTAATAAATGACCACAAATATAAACTAACTCAAACCGTCCAAAATCATTCCAAACCAATCATAACACACAAATAAATATACATGAGCATAAAAGTCGAAAAATGGAAATGGGCTCGAGCGACGCCATAGCTTCCGGGTTTCAATTAACATCCTCATTCGGATGCCTAAACAAGGAAGCTGAATCACCCATTAGAGTTCCCATGAAGCCGCCTATGGCAGCACCCTGGGGCGCTAGTAGTGGTGACGATAACGGCCTTCAAAGGTAACGACTGCTTCGCTAATTTTGGGTTCGACTTCCTAAAAGATCGAACAAAAAATGAAAATAAATTGTTGATTCAAGTATAAAACTCAAAAAACCAGAAATGATATATTGAAGAGGAAGAAATTGAAGAAGTGAAGATTTTTCTTACAGGTTCATGTCTCAGTTGCCTCAGATTTTTTGGAATTTCTTTCTACGATCGCGAGAGAAAGAAAAATTAGGATTAAGGGGTAGAAAAAATGAGTACCCAATAGTTGAAGCCTCGCAAATATGTCTCAGGTGGCTCAAAATTTCCTGTAATTCCTTGCTACTATGGCATCGATCTCGCGCTCGCGTACGAGAGAGAGATTGAAATTAGGGTCTCATTTTGTGGGTAAGTTCTTTGGAAAGGAAGATGAATAGGTCGGGGAAGAGGGTTTGTTTTGTAGTGAAGAGACAAAGACATGCAAAGCCAAAAGGCGGTAAAGGCTGAAACGGCGTCGTTTTCGTCAACCAAAAGTGCCTGTTTTATATGTGTTAGAAAAAGAGAGGAGAATAGAAAGAAAAAAAAAATTTGTATAAATTTTATTGAAAATTAATGCTCCGTATTTATATGTTACAATTAGCATGTAAAGGTACAATTGTCATTTATAAATAATAATTAATTTACAATACTCATCCTTAAATGCTTATGAAGCTTAATTTCATAACATCTATCTTATTAAAAACAAGTTTTATACAAGATTTAGTTGAATAAAAATATCAAACGAAGAGAAAGAAGTACAATCTAAATTGAAGTAATCAAATGTTACCTTATAGATACTTGTTAAGAAACTCAATGCGACAAAACCTTAACCAATGAAAATGTACTCACCTAATTTAAATCAATGAGAATTCTAGTGCGAGATATCCATATCTTGTACATCAATATCTTAAACGTCAGAATTCTAGTGAAATATGATATTTTTTTATCTTAATATAGATTTTAAGCAATACCATCTTCATATAAAATAATTATCAATCATTGGTGACTGTAGTGAGTACGATGGTTCAATGAAAAATAATATTTTTCTTGTACTATTCACAAATCTTGTGTTAGAGTAGAGGATTATTTTTGTTGTACGTAATCTTTTCTACATGATTTTGTATGCGATCTTGGTCTACAGACCATGCATCATTGGCCGCTATCATCAATCACATCCATAAGCCCCTATGCACAAGGTATTCTCCAAAGCCTTTCCCAAACACATCCATAAGCCCATATTATGAATTCAACCAAAATCATTCTAAAACATTCATAAAATTGGATGGCTAATCTTTTATATATGAAGTTCAAGGACCATATTCAATGAAAAAAATATAAGATGATGGACCGTTTGTCGTGGAAAATTTTATGTTTAGGACAAACAGGGGCAAATCTAGTATTTTCGTTCAGTTATGGTGGAAATCGTTGACCGGCGACCGTTGACCGATCAACGATTGCAATAGCCGAAAATAAAATTCAATACATAAATAAATGCACTAATATGTAAAAAGTATATACATATGAAAATATAATTCAATACACTTATCCCTAAGTTTCCTAAAAACCTAAATTCAAAATTCACAATCACAAATCAAAATTATAAGCCATAACTCTTAGTTTCAGACAATATATAACATAAATTCTCATTTTTCATAATTCATAAATCACAAATTCACAAAAAGAAAAAGAAAAAAACTAAAATCACAGATCATAGCATTATAGCGACTAGCCAAGCCAACTACTCAACTAGCAGTCTAGCAATATTAATTTCAAGCAAGATTTTTGAGCAAATACATTTTCCCCCAAGCCCAAGTCAATCCCCTGAGCAGAGCCGCAGAGGGCAGTCGGCGGACGATGAGACAAAGCTCCACTGCTCCAGGCTCCACCGCTCCAAAGTCCAGCCACTGCCGACCGGTGTGAAGGCGTACATCCACCACTCACCAGTCACCAGTCACAACCGCCTCGCGCCCTCGCCCCTGTCGTCTCTCATCATCTCCTTCCTATGCCGGTGAGCAAATTGGATTTGATTTTGTTGTGTATTCATGGTAATGGACTTGCACTTAATGGGCAAAAGTGTTTGGGGTTCATTCTTCATTACATTGGGCCTTATTTTTTAAAATAAAGGCCCAAACAATAAGGGGAAAAAAATCACATGCGGCATCTTCTTCTTCATTTCATCTTCCTGATGGATAGCGTCCCGACGGCTGTTTGGTGAAGCTCTCGACGGATTTAGCACTAGCGGCCACGGGGGCGGCAAGGTGCTGAATCCGCCCCTGATGACAAACCGTGTTTGTAACCATTAAATTCAATCCGATAATTGACTCTCCATTCAGTCTCATTAATTGAATAGTTCAAAAACAAATAGAAAATATTTTTTAAAACCAAAAATGTGCACGGAATATTACTTCCAAAGTCAATGCACGTTAAATTAATATTTTATTTCATCAAATAAGGTAGAATAGTAACAAAAGTTGGGGGTCATGTGACCCCCAACTTTTATATTTTTTTTATAAATTGATGTTTGGTATCGATTGAAATCTAAATCAAAGTTAACAATTAATTTTAATAATATATTTTATGGAATTCATAACTGTTTAGATTTTATCAAAATTTACTAAAAAAAATTGATTTTAATATCCACCAAACAGGGGCAAAATCACAATAAATTTGAATTTCGATAACATGCTAATTTTAAAAATTCTCCAACGATTGTACGCTAATCGAATATGCAAATTGCTTAGATATCCGATGTAAATTTTCGAATAACGCTAATCGAATATGCAAATTGCTTTGATATCCGATGTAAATTTTCGAATACGAAATTATATGGGATGTGATTTTTTTGGATGTAAATTTCGATTGTGCCTCCTAACTTTAAAGTTCTACGTTCGTACCCTGAATAAAAGGATGAAACTAGTAAAACACTTGTTATTTTGTCATCAGATTTTAAATTAAGGATTAACTACAAAACTCCTCTTCAATGAAAGTTTTTAAACAAAACCTACAATTATAGTTCTACGTCACTCCCCAGAATTAACCCCATCCCAATCACTCATCAGCTTGGTGAGCTCTATTGTGATTAAAGGACATCATGATTATTGATTTGACTAAAGTAACGTATCACCTTTGCTTTGACCAATTTCATGAGGACATGTGGCATAGCTGACGTGAGCACCTCATGGTCAACCAATCAGAGATCAACAATGATGAGGATAATTGCAACTATTCCAAAAACTTCATGATGAGTTACTATGAGCTGACCTCGTCGTCCAATAAGACCTTTTCAAGTGAATAGTTTGACACACCTTATGAGAAAAACATTGTAACTGATTTCAGGTGACAATCCAAATACTATAGATGACGTGACAACGGCCAATCTTTCCAAATTCAACTATAAATGGATACAAATGATCCCCTTGATGGATCTCGACTTCACTCACATTCCACTTTTGTAGTATAATACTCTCAAAGAAAAGTAAATAATATTATCTTCTCACTATTCCAATTAATTATCTCGATCTAATTCTTAATTAAGTTGATCAAAATTGATTACAAAGAAGGAATGAATTTGTTGGGGCGACAACCCTCAGCTCGCTGCCATGAAAGAAGCAATAGAGTGTTTAACCAACGCTGTCTAGCGAATGAAGAGAAAGCAAACTACAACCTCTCTCTTGGCTGAAACCAAGGAACAATCTCCATTTAGGGAAAGAGTTGGATAACCTCCCACCAAAAAAGGTTTACACTTCTAGGGGAAAAATCATCCAAAAGCAAAACAGACGAGGTGAAAAGTCCTTCCCCACATACTGAACGAACTACCAAGAAGGCATAAAGTATAACTGACAGATTGGGGACTCAACGTTCACTAAGAACTAGAGGTGACCAACTCTATCCCAAGAGATCATATTAAAAGTGATGAGCCTAAAATAAGCTTGTTAAAAAAGCGTATAGTGACACAAAGGTACTATGGAGGAATACTTCACTAGCCGTTACTCTCCCTTCACAGAGGATCTACTTGCAAAACCATTGCCTGAGAAATTAAAGATGCCTCAGCTTACTGGCTATGATGGAGAAGGAGACCCCCTTAGCCATTTAGACAAATATACTTCGTGGATGAAGCTACAAGGGGCCAATGATGGTATTATGTGTAGATCTTTCCCTTTATCACTGGGGAACAAAGCTTAAAGGTGGTTCATAAGGTTATATTAAAGGTCCATCAAAACTTGGATGGACCTAGCTACTGCTTTTCTAACTCATTTCATGGGTTCCAAATATAGAACTATACCAAAATAATGCCTCGTAAGTAATAAGAAAGGAAGAAGTAGTCTCTGAAGAGCTACCTTAGCAGCCATCAATGCTGTTATGTTAGTCCTGAGACCAAAGACATGATTCTAGTGGTCCGTTCATGAAGATTGATCCAAAATTTATCTTGAGTTTCTTACTAGTGCTGAAACACACATCAGAGCAACATCAGACCAAGAAGAGGAAAATGTTGAACTTAATCTATAGTTCACTCTAAAGACAAAAGGATGGAAAAAAGATTCATCCCAAAAGATATAACAAAATAGAACACCCTCGCTCGTATCTAGAAAGGTGTCATCAATATCACCCTTTGAACACCTCTTTAGAAAAGATATTCATACAAGCTGGAGATAAAATGGTCTCATACAAACCTCTTTTAGCAAAGAAAAACATAACAGGTTCCCATCAAAAAAGATATTGTCAGTACCATAGATTGGCAGGAAATAACACAGATAACTATAATGACCTGAAGGAACAAGTAGAAGCCCTTATTAGCCAGGGATAGCTATGAGAGTCTGTATCAAAACTAGGAAAAGTAAATCAGGCTCCTCTTATTTAGTAACCTCTCCTATACCAACAAACAAATCCCTAACCTGCCAGAAGTACCCAAGAAAGAGCAAAATTTAAAATGGTAATATGATGAAATCAATATGATGAAGGTTCAAGGATGAAGGATAGAAAGCAGGCCAAAAATGAATGAATCAAGTAAAATTACGAAGTGGGATGACATAAGTCCAACCTCAAAAATGTGCAATGCCCTAAATGGTTTGGTTTTTCTAAAGAGGGCTTCCAAGGAGTAATGCAAAACCAAAGCGATTACCATGCCAATTGCCAAAATTAATACAAGACGAATTATTGTTGATAATGAAAGTTATGTTCACGTCCTTTACTCCACAACTTTGGAGTAGATGGGGATACAAGAAAAATATCTACAGCCTTATACCAGGAGGCTGCAGGGCTTCACAAGGAAACTGTTGATGTACAAGGCCAAATTACTTTGATTGTCGAGCTGGGAGATATCTCCTACCAAAGGATGAACCACTAATGTCAGTTGAAGAAAATGGGGTGTATTCTTCTTAGGGAGCTCCACCATCTTCCCCTTGCCCTTATCCTTAGGAGGGGCCCTCTCCTCCAAGTCATTCTCAGCATTATCTTTCCTGGTCTTTTCCATCTTATCCCGGATGTGCTGGCAGTCTCGAAGCTAGGTCTAGATCCTGTCTTCTTAGATGTAGAAGTGGTAGCAAGAATAGATGTCGTGTCAAGAGCGGGGTATTTCTTCTTCTCAAAGTTTTATGCCAAATAAAAGTTAAATCAGATAACGCAATAATGAAAAAACTACTCACAAGGCTTCAGATATAAGCTTTTGTAGCATTCAAGTTGAACTTGATGAAGAAGCGATGATTCTCTATCAAACAAGAATAATCACGCGAAGACAAAGGACGCCAATATATGTCCTCTTCAATAGCCCACTTTTCCTTAGAGAGCTCGAAGCGAACAATCGAACTTGCAAAAAAAAATGTTTAGAACTGGTAGAAAAAAAGGAAACACACAAATTAAAACACTCATGGGCTTCAGAATATTGCGTGGGGCAGGTTATCTGAGGCATAGAATCACCCGAAAAGTCTGCCACTTCCTTTCGGCCCAGAACCGGAACTCCTTCCACGTTATTATGGAGAAGGGAAGCCCCTACCGCATAGAGCGAATAAGACCCCCATAGAGTCATATAGTACCACCCTTTGAAGTCTCCTTTGCCTGAAACTCTAGGCTGGAAAAGGGTCTGAAAAACATGAAGGGTATGTCTTCCCCTAGGGAGGTCTCCTTCCACAGAATAAAAGACCCAACCCTTTGTGGCCATGCATTATAAAGGAGTTAGGTCAAAGCGAACCTATAGAGCCTCAGAACCGCCCTAAAGAAAGGGTGATAGGTAGACGAGTCCTACCCTTAAGAATAAACTCACTAATGGCCACTCAGTCCTACCTCGAAAAGCAGGTCCTTTCTTCGAAGGTTGGGGCTAGGAGTTCTATGGCATCAAGGATGCATTATTTCTTCCTAATCTCTGCTAGGTCTGCAAAGCTTATAGCAGAAGGAATTTTGGCAGCCCTCAATTCGTCGCATAATCTATAGGGCCCTCACTCGTGGTCCAAAGACCTTGGCCTAACCTAATAGCCTAGGCCAGGTTGGCCGTATTCCTCATAGTCATCCCCATCTCCTAAGCCAAGCCCCTTAGGTCTATCCCCCTCCCCCACCAGAATCAGAGCTCATTATAGAATGTTTAAAAGAAGAAAAATGAGAATGAATAAAGGTTTTGTGGAAGATAACTTACTAGGATCGAGAAGAAAATAGCAATTGCCAGAGTTCAAATATTTTCCGAAGAAGCTTGAAGTTTTTTTAAGAGAGATTTGATTGAAAGTTTGCAAATTAAAAAGTTGCAAATGAATGAAAACTGCCTTTTATAGGCAAAGCAAGTTAATCCCAGCCAGTGGATCTGGATCCGGCACATCTAGAACGTTAATTTGATCCTCAAATCCGAACCATCCATTTCAAAATCGCTTCACATTCAACGATCAAGATTAACTAATCGATACCACGTACGCGCTAAAGCGCGTCGTCTCGAAGAAACCGCGCAACAATAATCATTGCCTATTTTATGTTACAGTGGATGCGTGTATAAGAAGTTGAACCGGTTCAGCTGTCTTTTCTTGAAAACGTACACTCCATAACTTCAATTGTAATACTATAAATACCACCCATTGTACCAATTAAAGGAACAATGCAACTATAATTCAAGATACTAAGGCTTAGTTCTGACATTATTTTTTTCTCTTAACCAATTTCCTTTGAGTGTTTACAGTTGGTTTTTATCTTTCGAACTTTGATATTCAATCGATTCACCCCGGTGTTCGAACAATTGTTGGCTCTTCAAGGAGCAATTCCTCATACACGTGGTTTGCCTTGTGTCTACCTAAGCATGAATAGGGCCCGTGTTTCTAATGGCCAATTTGTGGAGGTCAACAAGTTAGACAAATTGTGGGACTAGTAGGAGCACCCTGGGCTGGTTTGAATTTTGAAAAGCAGTGCCAGTTGTCTTCGACAGTTCTGCTCCACCAGAGAGATGGTACGGATAGTGGGAGGTTGGGTGGGTGGTAGAGAGAGAAGGAAGATAGATCCTGGATTTGGGATTAATCGTCGGGGGGTGGTGGGATTATCATGGTGATTAAGTTTAATTAATTTTTTTAATTACAATTAATAATATCTAATTACCATATGATATATGGATTTTAAAATAAACTTTCTTGTTTATGAAAATTAGTTTTTAAATGTTCTCTTGTATTTTTCCATAATAAGATTTAAGACTGAGGGTGTGTTTGAGCCACATTATTTTAGAAGAATGTATTTTGAAATAGTAGATTGATGGAGAATGTGTGATTGAAAAAAAAGGAAAAGTTATTGATGTGATAAAAAATATTATTGTATTGAATAATGTATGGTTGAAAATAAGTAAAAGAATGAGAATGAAAATTTTAAAGGGAAATTAATTAGCCCAATTACCTCAAAAAATTTAAATATTAGATTAATATTCTAAAACTAATTGAAACTATTATTACTGTATTGATTACTTCCAAAAGATAAAGTCATCCATCTATCACTGAACTTACACTAAAGTCATCCCATCTATCACTCCCCTAATCTCCATTTGAAAGGCAGCTGATGTGGCCAGTCAGAAGCTTCTGTTTCGACAGACGTCGTTTGTCTTTGCCACGTGAAGAATCGCTTGCTTTGAAAACGATTTCTTCTGAAAATCAAAACACAACCTTCAAATTGTTGAAGTGAAGAACAAACCCTAATCTCCCAAAGCCTATCGCGATTGCAAAAATTGATCCAATTCCAGCTAATTCCCAACCCGACATCACATCTGAAGGGGGGAGTCGATTCGCACACGTGGAGGCAGCAGACGGAAGTAAAGCACACCCTTTATCTGTGTTGGGGGTATTTATGGTGTGTAGCTACAAGATTACAAGATTGTTGATGTATTACTATGAACTGTAGCTTGAATTCTATTGGCGAACGTTTATTTAAAGTTCAGAAGATTTTGGTGGGATTCTGGATCAGATTATGGGTTGAGAAAGAATTTTTTTTTCTCTTTTTCTAGTAGTGAAATCGATCTTCCTATTTAAAAGTCATTTCATCATTTAGAGTGATATTCACATCAAACCTTAATGCTCCCGGCTAAATGTCCTTAGGGCCATTTGCCTCTTTAGAGTGGATTGGTTCATCAGAATGGCGGGGTGTAAGGACACAGAGATGGTCAAGCTAGATGAAATGAATATAGACATCATATGGTTTAATTAGCATTAGAAATAACAGAAGCGTGAATTTCGTCACTTTTGAGTGTTTATCCCCTTTTTTTATGTGCGTCACTTGTTTTCAAATTTTCGTCACTTTTTTAAATTTGTCACTTTTTTTTTTTTTAATTTTGTCACTTTTTAAGTGTCACTTTTTTTTTTTATCGTCTGTCACTTTTTTAATGTAAACTTCTTTTAATTTTGCAACTTTTTTGAATTTGTCACTTTTTCGAATATTTGCAGTTTTTTTTAATTTTTATCAATTTTTAGAACGTTTTGCCACTTTTTTTTTTATTCATGTCACTTTTTTTATTGTTTGTCACTATTTCCTATCACTTTTTGAAAATTTGTCACTTTTTTAGTAACAAACATCACTTTTTAATCAGCATGTGGATTGGTGTTATTTTGACATTTGTCACTTTTTTTTAGTTTGTGTCACTTTTTTTTAAAAAGTAAAAAAGTGACAGTGTGTCACTTTTTCGTTTTACACAGTATTTTTTACTTTCTAAAAACCTTTCATATGATTTTTCAAANTGCCACTTTTTTTTTTATTCATGTCACTTTTTTTATTGTTTGTCACTATTTCCTATCACTTTTTGAAAATTTGTCACTTTTTTAGTAACAAACATCACTTTTTAATCAGCATGTGGATTGGTGTTATTTTGACATTTGTCACTTTTTTTTAGTTTGTGTCACTTTTTTTTAAAAAGTAAAAAAGTGACAGTGTGTCACTTTTTCGTTTTACACAGTATTTTTTACTTTCTAAAAACCTTTCATATGATTTTTCAAAACATCCCTAATTTTAAGGGTATTTTTGTAAGTACCCCAAATTTTAATGTGTACCAAATAGGGGCTGAGTTTTCAAATATTAGGTCTAATCTCTGTGCCTACACAAGCACAAGGCACCAGCCCAAAACCTCATTTTACTTATAGCTCGGCTCATTTTGCCACCCATATCCTGTTAAAAATAAAAAGACTAAGCCCCTGTTTGAAACCCATTTTGGGTTGAAATTTTTTTTTAGAATAGTGATTGATGTAAGAATGTGTGGTGAAAAAGTGATGAAAAATTTTTGATTTATGTGTAATATTATTTTATTAGGAGAATGTGTGGTTGAAATGAAAAATGAGAATGAGAAAGAGAAATGAATGGGTGCCAAACGGGGGCTAAATTACACAAAACCAGATTTTTAAAATTTCAATTTCAAATTTCAGATATAAACTTTATTTATATAAGAATCAGATCTTAAGTAAAACTTTTAATTTTAATAATAATATTATGAAATTAATTAATCTACACCCACACAATTTCAATCACAAGCCCTAATTATATCTCTCCATTCTTTCTCTCTCGTCTCTCTCTTCCCTCTCCCTCCACAAATGGATTGTCGTTCCGCCATCGCAGCTGTCAACGACCACCTGCAAGCCTTGTGTACAGCATGGAACACCACTGTGTGCCACTATTCGTCTCCTATATTTCTCTTCGCCATGTCCAGATTCTCTCCTATGGTGTTGGTGGTGCACATGCGGTTGGTTTACGACAGCAGTCTGGTCGTGAAATGATGGAGGTTTGGCCGGATCTGGTGGCGATCTACAATAGCGATGATCTGGCTGTAAATGATAGGGTTTTGGGCGGATCGGTGGCGCCGCGATGGTAAGAAGGGGTTGGGTGGCGGTGGTGCAATGGTTGGGTGAGTTCTGCGATGTTGTGGGTGTGGCGGTGGTGGTTCTATGATGCTGTGGGTGGGGCGATAGTGCGGTGAGTTCTGTGATGCTGGGCGGTGGTGGTTCTGGTGTGTGGTTCACAGTAGTAATCTAGCCGTGAAATGATGGGGTCTAACCGGATCTAGTGGCGATCTGCAGTAGCAATGATCTAGCCATGTATGATGGGAGTTTGGCAGGATCTAGTGGTGCCGCGATGGTAATAAGGGGTAGAGGGTGGCGGTGTTACGATGGTTGGGTGAGTTCTGCAATGTTGTGGGTGTAGGTGTGGCGGTGGTGGTTCTATGATGCTGTGGGTGGGGCGGTAATGCGGTGAGTTCTATGATATTGTGGGTGTGGCAGTGGTGGTTCTGGCATGTGGTTCACAGCAGCAATCTGGCCGTGAAATGATGGGAGTTTGGCCGAATCTGGTGGCGATCTATAGTAGCGAGGATCTGACTGTGAATGATGGGGGTTTGGCCGGAT
>CAIGRF010065284.1:0-13774 GCA_903798235.1 Fraxinus ornus
TTTAGAATTGAATGAAATATTTAAGGTCAAAGTAACCCACTTGGAACTATAAACTAGTGAAGCATCTGATTTATTGAAATTCCCAAACACTTATCCTACATAGGAAAGTTAGGAAACTTAGGTGTGGTTTATATTATAAGATTGAGAATTGGGTTTGGGTTTGGGTCCCAATGAGTACCAATAGTCTTTGAAAGGGGGAGACCTATATCTTATTGGATTCGGTTCAAACCCTACACGCGCGAGCTGCCGTCCAGCCGGCTCGGCACAACACGATTCATGTGTGAGTGCGTTCTTGTACTATATTATCTTTTTGGACAAAATTTATTTAATTTTTGATCAAATTGTAATTAATCAAATTCTTGGGTACTTAATGAAATCATTATTTTTTATTGGCTTATTTTCGAGTAATTTTTTTTTTGGATGGTCTGGTCTAAACATCCGACTGTTAACTGTCTAAACAGTGGACTGTTAACCGAATCTTGCTTTCTGTTCGAGTTTTGGAGGCTGTCTAAATAATGACGACTGTTTTGAAATGACTTGAAAGTTATTTGAATGACCACGAACAAGTTTATAAATAGTTTGCCCCACTGCTAAAAAAATTACACCATTTTCATTGCAATCATTCTCTACTTTGAATCTCACTTTCTCTCTCATTTTGATATTGTTTTCAAAGTGAAAAACACTTCGTTGAGTTCGTTAGAACTCCTGCAGAATGTTGTACTGCTTCCGTAGGAGACGAAATTTATTCTATTCTGGGAAATGATTGTTGAATACCTTTAGCACATGTGAAGGTTCGTTTTAAGTAAACATCGTGAACTCGGTGGACTGAATTAATACTGTGATATTATTGATCAAATTGGTTACGCTGTCCAATTACTTCAAAGTAATTCTATCGTAATATTCGAATGAGACTTTTATATTCCAAAATAACATAAACAAAGAAGAAATAACACTTGACATTATTTTTAGTAAAAAAAGGCTTCTTGCAAGTTGGAGGGGATGCATGCTACAGTAGAAGTTGTCCTTGTAGGCATGGATAATTTAGCAACTCGTAAATATATTAAACAAGCATACG
Source organism: Fraxinus ornus (assembly GCA_903798235.1). Taxonomy (NCBI): domain Eukaryota; kingdom Viridiplantae; phylum Streptophyta; class Magnoliopsida; order Lamiales; family Oleaceae; genus Fraxinus; species Fraxinus ornus. Next base: position 1,076 of record CAIGRF010065284.1, read on the forward strand.
TTGCAGTGATTGATCTTCTATAAAATTGGCTAAAAACCAAATGAATTTTCTATATCATGTACCTAGTATTAGTTAATTATTCAACTGAAAATACAACATGGATATCAGTCACAATTTTCAAAATTCCAACAGAGACCTGAGACCCTTAAAATTACTAATAAACTCTCAGCATCTACAAAAAAAAAAATGGATATCATTTGAGAGGTAACACAAGTATAACTATGTCAAACTGTATGCATAACATCTAATTTAGTGTTTGCACCTGTTGGCTCAAGATACGTCTTCATTTTATTGTTTTCGAACACATCTAATTATATAAGCAGAGCAAAAGTCACAAACATATATAGCATTTATGCATGTGAAATTGTAAAAGAATATACAACATCATAAATTTTCTGCACACCAAACAACATTCTAATACATATAGTCTTGTTTATTAAATTAAAGTTGGAAAGCATCAATCAGAAAGGCAAAGCAAAAGGCATCTTTATAAAGATGGAGAGTACGTCTGGCATACAGATAGCTATATAAATTGATAGATTGAAAGCTAAAGATAAAAAGCAGATCACGTTGTTGCAGTGTTTTAAGGATCTCTATAATAAATATGAAATGGTTCCAAAAAAGATTGAAAGTGAATATGGGCAGTCTCCATCTCGCCAACCTCGGGCAAAATTAGTCCCTTCTCTAACTCTGGTAAGTCGAGTCCCTAAAAATAAACCAGCAATTTTAAAGACAGTAGATTCTACAAGCAATGATCTGCAAGTGACTCCTACGATAAGAAAAAAGATTCACGTTCCTACACAATTCTTCTGACCATTATCAAATATAACTGCATATGCATAATGCATACACAGTTCACGATTTGGGTAAATATAAAGAACCATGATATTAATGTGTTCAAAAACTTCATATTACACCCTGATACAATAATAGTTCCTAATGTGCAATTTTTTGTAATATGTAAGCCACTTCCAGAGGCAAAATCTACCCATTTCCAATTAAAGCTTCGTATTCAAATAATTAATAACATTAATATATTTATAAAATGATAGCCGAAATTTAAGAACATCAGTAGTTCCAACGGTACAATTACCATGTAATTACTCAATTACACATACTACAAGTACACACCATGATCATAATACAAACCTTGTATATGATGATACAAATAGTTAGGAATGATAGTAAAAGTTCTCAATTTCATAATTCACAATATAATAGCTAAAATAAATACTACTCCTATGATATACTAGTAATAGGACAGAACTTTCTCATCTTATCCTTCATATTTTCTTGATACGCTATCAATTTCTGAAGCCACCATAACCTGATCATTGATCAGGATACCTTTACCATTGATCAGGACAATTTTAGTCTCAACTTCATGTCCATCACCAAGCAAAGCCAAACTTAGCACAAAACCAGCAGTGTTGAAGGACAACGGCAAACCAGAAACTTCAAGATTCTTGGTCTCCTCCTTTTCGAGGTTGAGCAAAACCAAATTCTCTTCGTTTATCTCAAGTAAATCTTCCCCATTATTCAAAAACTCTAAATGAACTATACGTTTTCGTACAATACTATATTTCTTCATCCAAGACTCCACCTATCCATACTCATTCATTAACCACATATCCCACCTCTCACCAGCATTATCAGAATAACTAACAAACAGAGCCACTGATTTTTCATCAATCGATGGAGACAATCGCGATTCCCTATAATTCAGTTCGAGATCTTGCGGCAATTCCATCACCTTAAAAACCTCCTCACTTATACTGAAAGCCATAATGCAATTAGGCTGACCATCAGTCGTTAGCATTGTATACGCCAACCAATGCACAATCTCATTTACAAATACAATGCTGGACCAATTATTGTGTATAAAACAGGGCACCACCACCTCAATTTTCCTCCAAGATTCATTTTTTATTTGATAAACCAAATCCTGACGTCCACGCTCAGATTCATAGTCCCTATCATATAAAATCTGCACTAGCTTGAAATCAAATCCAAACCCAACAACCATGTGAGAAAATTTGGTTGTAAAACAATGAAACCAGTGCGTATCTCGAAGAATTTTGAATTTCCTAATAGATGGATTCCAAAAAATCACCGTGCCAATATAGGTGAAATAGTTGGTGTCAAACAAGCAGATTAGTCCATTGCTTGAACCCACGAGCCTAAAGTATCCATGGACACTCTCAAAAGGAACCTCAAGCCTTTTGCACAAAGAGAACTCGGTAGCACGGTGAAAAGAGATGTACTGTTTTGTGTAGTCGGTGGATTCATAGTAAAGAAGGTGGCAAGGGTCGCCGGTGTCAATGCCGTGGTGGGGGCGATGGAGTATGTAAGGAGTTTGATAAAGTGGTGGTTGGAAATTAAGGAGGCGAAGGATTTAGAAACGCACCTGAGCTGGAGAAGGGGTTTCACGAATAGCTTTAAAAGGATTTCGAAGATGACATCTTTCGGAGGGCTGGAGAAGAAATCATGATGGTTTCTCATTCTTGCTAGTTCGTGCCAAATGGACGACTTTGGCCTTTGGGGAATACATAAAATGAAGAAATATTGTTTTTGGTAAAAAAAAATAAAAAATAAAATACTTATTGGCCATTGCACGTGTGGTTGCCACGAATGCTTATCCACTGCAAATCCCCGTACATCTCCTTAGCACCTTGATACCATGAATGAAAAGGTATCTCCTTAGCTAGATTAATCTCACACAATATAGTAAATGTATCTACCGGAAATTGCTTATATTTATCAAAATTGATGTAAGAGCATCATAAAATGTTTGATCACTTATTGGTACAATGACTTATTTCCTTATATACCAATTTCATCTCGGGCACTTAAGCGTTATATTGACAGATTTCTTACCATGCATGCACAAAATCAAGACTTGCACAAAATTTGTAATTAGCTTAATTTTAGGACTCAATCAAATTAGTCAACTCGCCTTATGTATATTTTCCATACATAGCTCATTGTACATCTATTTATTTGAAAAGCTCAATACGAAATATAAAATAATTTAGTCCAATATTTCTCTCCTCCTTCTTCTTAACATGGTATCAGAGTGAAGAAAAAGACCCAGCCATTCTGCCATGGCCGACAACAACACACCACACATTCCCTCCTCTTACCTTCTTCATTCCTCAGATTCTCCTAGTTTAATTCTCATCAATAACCTTTTCACAGACGAAAACTACCCCAAATGGCAAAAAGCCATGACAAGAGCCCTTAATGCCAAGAACAAACTTGGTTTTTTCAATGGCACCCTCATACTCCATGAAACGACCAAACCAGAATATACTCAGTGGAACCAAACGAAGGATATAGTCCTTACCTGGATCCTCAACTTCATCGGCCCTTCTCTTACCAATTCTCTTGAATACCATACTGATCCCCGCCATGTCTGGCTCAACCTTTCTTCCCGTTTCTACCATGGAAACAATGCTCGCATCTATCACCTAAAATGAGCCCTCTTCCCCCAGCAACAAACCACAAATTCTGTCCACGATTATTATAACCAAATCAAAAAGATTTGGGATGAACTTGGCCATATCCAAAACCCAACCGACCTCAAAGACCTGCAAAAACAAGCTGATGATGAACGTGTTTTCCAATTTCTCCTCGGGCTAAATGATTCTTTGCTCCTCTTCGCACCCAAATCCTGGCTATGGATCCACTTCCCTCCATAAGCAAAGTCTTCTCAATATTGTTTCAAGAAGAACAATAGAGACTCCTCAATCTTCAACCACCATCCTCAGAAACGCTTACAATGGCTACCCGTACCACTGCTCGCCTACAGTTCCCTCTGAAGTGCATAGCATGTGGCAAAGATGGCTACACGGGTGAACGCTACTGGACTATCATCGGGTACCTTCCAGGCTGAGAGTCTCGCACCAACATATCACGTCACCCATCTTAGGGCAACCTCCATCGACTGCAAATTTGGTCTCCCTCACTCATCCACTTCAAGTCCGGTGATTGTCATTGGAGTTGTAACAGAAATTGCTTAGCTTCCTTGCACCGTCGCAAACTCCGAGTAATCCATCTCCTACAAATTTCGCTAGTAACCTCTTCTCCCCTTCTGATTTCTCCTTCAATCGGCGCCTCCATTGGGTGGTGGACAATGGTGCGAGCCACCACATCTGCCACCAACGCGATGCCTTTACCGATTTGAAGCCCCTTACCTTTCCTCACCATATTCAGCTTCCAACATGGCAAGATATCCCAGCTGAAGGGCTGGGTTCTTGTATTATCTTCCCTTTCCTCAAATTAAAACACGTTTTCTATGTTTCCCTTTTGTCCTTCAATTTACTCTCAGTTTTCGAAATTGCCCTTCATAATTCTTGTGTTATCACTTTTTCTTCTAACACTTGTTTATTTTAGGACCCTCAATCAATGAAGCCGTTTGGATCGGGCGATCTATGAAATGGGCTCTATGTGTACCGCCCCGATCCTCCCATCATTCTTGCTGCTCAATCTACTGCGAATAAGACCCTACGACATCAACGTCTAGGTCATCCCTCCAATTTTACTATTCCCAGTATTTTTAATTTTCCTTGTACTCTTTCTGAATGTGATGTATGTGATCGTTCTAAGCACACAAGATTACTTTTTTCCAATTATGCCAATAAAATTGATTATCGTTTTAATCGTATTTTTTGTGATATTTAAGGTGGTTATCACACTGCATCTTTATGTGGAGCTAATTATTTTCTCACAATTGTTGATGATTTTTCTCGTACCACATGGGTATATCTTATGCGTTTTAAATCTTAGGCTTACACTCATTTAACGCATTTCTTCGCCCTTGTCCACAATCAGTTTAACACCACTATCAAAATTATTAGAACTGATAATGGACAAGAATTTCTTTCTCATCAATTTCAAACATACCTACACAAACACGGCATCATTCATGAACGTACTTATGTTGAAACTCTTCAAGAAAATGGTGTTGCGGAGCGTAAACACCGGCACCTTCTAAATGTTGCTCATAGTCTTCGTTTTCAAGAACACTTACCTCTACATTTTTTGGGTGATTGCGTCATCACTGCAACCTACCTTATCAACCGCACCCGTTGTTGCACTCTCCAAAAAAAATACCTTTTGAAATTCTGCTCAATAAACCTCCCAGCTATGATCATCTTTGTATATTCAGATGTTTTTGTTATGCACAAAATCTCAGTGCTCACTGCGACAAGTTTTCTCCCCGTGCCACTAAATGCGTCTTTCTTGGCTACCCAAGCACACATAAAGCACACAAGCTCTATAATATCAATACTTAAACCGTCTTCTATTCTCGAGATGTAACCTTCTACAAACAAACATTTTGTTTCCAAGATCTTCCTAACAGTCCCTCCGTTCCCACTCCTATCACTCCTCTTTCCGTCATTGAACCTATTATGTCTCCCTCTCCTGACCCTTATGACTCCCCCGACTCTCATGATTCCTCGATCCCCACAAACACATCTCTACTCGCTCCTCGGCCTCGCCACACCATTACTCGACCTGCCTACCTCAAGACTATATTTGTCCCACCTTATATACGGAGCCCACGGTATCTACACCTACTTCATAAGCTTTAGGTACTGCTCACCGTTTGTCTTCTTTTCTTTCATATTCTCTTTTTCCCCCTCTCATATTACTTATTTGACTGCTCTTACCTCTTGTACTGACCCCCATGCTATGCTGGTGCTATTTACCACTCTCACTGGCGTGAGGCAATGTCCGTTGAGCTTCATGCTTTAGAGGATAATTTGACCTGGACTTTTGAGCCTCTTCCTCCTAGTAAGAAACCCATTGGGTGCAAATGAGTTTTCAAAACCAAACTCAAAGTTGATGGATCCATTGAGAGGTACAAAGCTCGACTTGTTGCCAAAGAATGTACTCAGGTTGAAGGACTTAACTACCATGAAACCTTTTCTCTGGTCGCCAAAATTACCACGGTCCGCTGCTTACTAGTAGTTGCAGCTACTAAAAATTGGATCATTCATGAGCTTGACGTTAACAATGCCTTCTTGCACGACGATCTTGATGAAGAAGGCTACATGATCCCACCACCCGGCTATTGTCCTCAAGGGAATACCCGCGTCTGCCATCTCAAAAAATCCATATATAGCCTCAAACAAGCTTCTCTGAACTGGTTTTTTAAACTAACCTCTGTGCTTTTTGATGCAGGTTTTTATCAGTCTCAGGCGGATCATTCTTTGTTCACTCACATCACTTCCACCAATATCATTCTTCTTCTTGTTTACGTTGATGACATCCTGGTTGCTGGTAACGACATCACTAAGATCGAGATTTTCAAGAAAATTCTCTCCACTCACTTCAAGACAAATGACCTCGGTTCCTACAATGTTTATTATATTGTGCTTAAATCATATTCTCTCTCTCTCAATAACAATAAAATTCACTAACAATTTAATTGGGGATCAAGCAATTGAAAAGAACGATAAAAATGATAATAAACATCCGCAATCAAATCAAATTAAAGTCAAAATAATTAATTAAAAACTAAAAATATCATAACAATTGTTCATATCATTCTTCCAATGTATAAAACTAGGCTAACATATCGAAACTACAAGAAATAATATATAGTAAAAAGATATAACCCGAATTTTTAATCAATTGAGAAGATGAAGATGAATTTTGAAATTTTGAATTTTTTCAATGGTTTCTTGATGAATTTCCTCTTGCGTCTTCTCTTCTTTGCCTAAAAATTAAGTTTGAATCTTCATTTGATTGAATTCTTGCAAACCCCCTTCAATTCTCTTACAAAAACTATGAATTCTCCTCATTTGATGATAATAATTGATGAATATTGGAGTATGAGGTGTATATGAGAGGTCTCAAATATATATTCTGTTGTTATACATTTGTAGGAGTAGAAAATTAGTTGAAAATAATGTCCAAATTGGTTTCTAAAAGAGTTTCAATCGAATAAGGAAAGTTATTTTCGCACACGAATTTTTTGTCTCTGCATAGCCATCAATATTTTAACTATAACGTTCTCTCTTAATATCTAATTAAAGCGATTCAAAGTGCGTTGAAACACTAACTCAAAGGTCTACAACTTTTCCAATTCGGACAATTATTATGCCAAAAATGGATCTCAATATTCGACTAAAAATTTGGAATATAACTTGTGCGATTGAAAAATGATTTTGATAATATAATCATATTCCATTCCTTTTGAGTTCTAGTTCCATCCAATTGTCTCCTAATAATCTTTAAAGTACCGTGTTATAAACTTATAGTCTGTATCAACTAATGAATATTTGCAATTTGGTCCTCAAATTTTGGACTTTGCCATTTTTCTTTGATTTTCTTCTGTTTCTTCCAATTCCTCGTTCAACTATTGAGTTTTACCTATATAACATAAAATACAACAATTTAAGATATATTTTGTCAAAAGAGTTATCAAATATCGATATTTTAGACCCCCGAATAAGTGTATAAAATACACTTATCAAGTGGTTCATGGCCAAATTGAACCAAGTCATGAGAACCATAAACGATTTAGGAAAGACATCCCTGTGAGTATTTTTGTCTTGGTTTACACCAACAGTTGAATGGTTCAAGACATCACGTTCACCAATTAGCTAGTAAATCTGATAGTATTTCATTAAGGAAGGTTCAAGGCCGGAAGCTACCTTACCCGTTGTAGTGTTTTTCTATTCTCTCTCTACAATGCATCATATTTCTGAATAGCATGAGCATATTCGAATTTCCATTCATGTGATGGATTATTGGAATTTGGTTTAGAGAATGAAAATGAAATTTAGTTGAGTTTGGAAAAGTGACTTTCGTGTCAACTTTGCTCAAGTATTCGGACTTGATTCGATAGTCAAATTATGAATATAAATAGACTAATTTGTTCTATTCGTCGAGTAGATTGTCGTGGTATGTTTGAAATTTCAAACCAGTTCCAACGAATGAGAAATTGCGGTCCAAAGTTGGATAGAAAAGAGGAAATACGGACTGAAAAAGTGGCTAACTCCATAACTCGCTTATCGCTCGAGCGATAAGACGTCGCTTGAGTGACAATCTAGCGACAGACGAGCGAGAGAGGGTATGATGAAAAAGTGTCACTGTCGCTCGAGCGAGAGGCCTGCGACAGACTAGCGACATCAAAGGATGCTTATCTTCGTGAATGTTGCTAAGTTTGAGGCATAAAACTTCACTCACAACCCTTCATCTTCTATATATATGACCCTATAGACGTCAATTATACATCCCATATCATTTTGAGTTGATCATTACATCAAAACTCTTGCAACATACTCTCCAAAAATCATTCCAAAACCATTTTCTTGTAGAGGAAAATTTTCGTTCCAAGTTCGTTGTTGCTTGTGGTTTGACCACAAGTTGTATTCGTCATATCTTGACAGACAAGTGCCGTAGTCCGTTAGCACCGTTGCAGGGCAATATTGTTTAAAGGAGAAAGTGTTTTTCACCTGTTTTGGATTTTGATCTTTTCTCACCTACTTTCTTTCCTTTTTCCTGAAATTTAATTACGCTCCTGTGAATTAAATATTTTCTTTGTCTAAACAACCATTTACATATACTAACGATACAACATATAGAACTACAATAACCGTGCACAAAAGGGTGCAAAACCAAACCAAAAATGTGTGAAGCTTGTTAAAACATTACCAGAATTTAAAATCCAATGGTCAGAAATCTGTATCGAGCGATCGCCCTATTCACCAAATAAGTCTCGGGTTTGCAAAGTAATGGCTGGGCGATTGCCCGTGCTATTTTCCAGCCACCTCTGTTTTTTCTTCTTGTTTTGCTTTTGTTTGGTTTTCTCAAGGTTGATCCAGGAACGGATCTAGGATCGGATTACAGGCCGGGCTAATCCGTAAAAAAAAAATTACACAAGAAATATATATATATATATATTTTCCTACTAAAAAAAATTAATGGGCTGGGGGGGCTGACCGGGCTGTACTAAATCCGTCCCTGGGTTGATCACTTCCATCACCTTCAAAGTCACTCCTCATTGTATATATATTGAACAATTCTAACAGTTTTTGCATACATTAAGCGTTACTTGAAAGATGCAGATATGATACCTAGATTTGATAATACATACTTCGACTAGCTGACGATTGAAAAAAAAAAAAAAAAGAAGAATTAGTGTCTATTTTCTTTGATCATCTCTCAGATCGTCAAATGAGTTCTCTGATGAATTTTTAGGGGAGATGCAGTCGAAGTTGGCTTCTGTCGCGTGGTTACAGATTTCGGAAATGAAAATTGATAACCAAACTATGAGTGGCGTCACAAGCAGAATGAGACCTAAAGGAACCATCCACTGTCGTTCATTAGTAGGATGGTAATACAACTCCCACAAACCCAACATCAGTCCACCTGCCATGCTTAAACAAAATGAACCAAAGCAATTTATCAGTATCGTCTTCATTGTTTTGTAGCCTGGGTCGTCCTTGGCTAATTCTTCCGCTATCAACTACTTTGGTAATGAGAGAGAAATGAAAATCATGCGAACTTGAACAGACAAGAAAAATGATGAGAAGAAGCAGAAATTGAGGAAGCAAGAAAGGTGTAGTAGGTAGAAGAAAAAAAGGCTGAATATCAGTATATGTGATGGAAAATTGCTGAAAATGGTGGGGAATATAAAGTAGAATTAGACACACCCATTTGTTATGTGGGCAGATAAGAAATTTTGTGATGAGTCTCCTTGAGGCTTCAATACATAGGGGAGGCTACTCTAGTACTCAAATAAAAAACGCTCATTTAATTCCCATTGACCTTTGATCAAGAATTCCTTTAAAACTACCTAAAATTTTCAATATTCATATTTTCCTAAGCGACTATGAATCCAAGTCAGTGATCACTGTATGCTCCTCTCTCTCTTTTTCTATCATTCCTTAACTCTCATTGATTTGATCATGTGATCGCCTAGTACAACTTGATGGTGGACTCTAAAATGAGCTCCATGACGAGATGCCAGCTAGAAATGAACAAAATAGTGATTTATGGTGCCCATAGGGGCAGGGGAATTGAGGCAGAACGGGGACATGATCATCGTCCCTACTCTTGTTTTTTTATATTTTTGTTCCTTTACATTTAATCATATTTAAAAATATGAAAACTGATATTAAAACAATAAGTTAATCAGAAAATTAGACCAAAAATTATGATATCTTTATCGCGATCCACTTCCCGCTCCACCCCGTTGTCATTCCTTAATTTGGGATAGATTAATTTTGTTTAATTTATACGTGTCTCTCTGAAAGTCAGATGGCATGGAGTCATTAATTTACATTTATGTATTAAAGAATGTAATTGCAATTTTTTCAGTTATACATTTCTCTTTCTTTTCACGACAGACAAGATAGGTGATATTGTCAAAATCTATATAACTTAATATAAAAGAGGTAGTTTGTCTTTAATGTTCACAAGCCTTTTTTTTTTTTGGTTGGCTTAGCTGAGCCGCGTGGAAGTGAGTGGCTTTTCATAAGACATCTTTTCATCCAAGAGAGAAGTGTTCCTTTTTTCATCTCTATTTCTAGAATATTCCGTTTTTCTGTTTTTTTCTAATTATGAAACCGTTCTTAAAATCTATTGGGAATTGTGTACAAATTGTGGGAAACTTGTTCTCTATTTATATTTACATTTCATTCCGGTTGTGCTTCAAATTGTGGCTATTTTTTCACTGTGGCTTATAGTTTTGGGAATGTTTGAATATTGTAATAGATCCTGTAAGTTGTGTTGCATTTGCCTCTTCTGTTGTTTTTTTAGATCTGGAAAGCTATTCATGTTGAAAATCTTTGGAGAGATGAGTACAAATTGTGAGAATTTTGCAGTGAAACATTTGGGCTATTTGTGGAAAGATGAATGGAAAATGTGGAAATCGAACAGAACCCAAATCCACTTTTCTTTCTTTTTGTATATGCTTATTGCGGTCTATATGTGTTCATAAATTGAATTCATTTTTATTTCCTACCAATTTTGTGTAAATGTTCCTTGTTTTAACCGCACAATCTCGAACAAATTTCTATTCATCTCATTATAATGATGAGGCCAAACGGGTGCTTAATCTCAACAATGCTGGTTTTTGCATTGATTGTCCATCGGAATGTTTTCAATTTGAGCTCTATAATTTTTATCTATTTCTTTAACTTGTACATTTAAAATGAGGTATGCTTTCTGACTTTCTGTGGTAATAAGATGTCTTGAAAAGTTGTGAGATGTTTTCGAATAATGTAGTTTGAATTATGTTTCCGTGCAAAAAAATAAGTTAAAGATGGTATGATGAGATTTCAGAAGAGATGACAGAAAAGAATTGTAATGTAATATATAATATTTTAGCATTTGAAAAAGAGAGTATTTGAGTGGATTATTAATCTTAATTTAAATAGTTAAGTTTTGTGATTTGTGTTAATGTAGGAATAGGATGAGATACGATGTATTTGATGTTAGATTATTTGACAATCAACCATGAATGAATGAAGAGTATAAAAAAAAGTGTTGAAAAGCACAAAAAAATTGAGAATTAAAGGAAGTGAAATGAAAAGAGTTATAATGTAAGAGACTTTTTATTAACCACCGAAGATAAACCTGTTAAAACTAATGTATCCACGTATAGCATGAAACAAGTATGTTTTTGGCTTAGTATTACCACCGAGAATGAAAGTACCCGTGGACTCAAAATTTATATAATTCAATGTAATCTTCATTCAAAGTAACTTTTATTTTCTATTGAAATCCTACAAAATCAAAATTCAATATTATTATTTACACTATATCACCCACTAAACGTGCAACGCACGTGCATTCACTAGTATTGATTAATATGTAAGTATTGAATGTATTTAAGTAGAATATTGCACGATTAGATTAAGATTATGTTTGACTTGACTTTGACTTTTGTTTTTACTTTTACTTGTTGTAGAAGAATTTTATGCGAAAGTTACTTTAATTTTTATTTGAAAACTAATTTTTAAAAGAGATTTTTATTTGAAAAATACTAGAGCCCAATTTAAATCAATGCCCAACTTCTGATTGTCAAATAATGAGAAGTTATTTGAAATATTTGGTATTTAAAAAAAAAATGATTAGAAGAATCTATACTATTATATGGCAGCAGTTTTTCATAATCAACAAAGTGGTAGCTTTTTATATTTTATTTTTAACTTATCCTTTATAATTAAAAAATATCAATTTAACACTAAATAATTAAATTAATTCATTTTTTACAGCATGCACTATGTTTTTATTTCTGAAAATACAAAAAAGTAAAAATTTATTGTGAATTTAGAGTTGTAAGTAAAAACCATCAAATCTGAAAATCGAACCAAAATCATCAATTTGAAGTCACCGACTTGGTACAAAAGGAATTATGCTTTTTTCTATATCCAAAAATTAAGAAAATTCAAAAGGAATTTTTTGATAGTATAAGATGTATTGCTCCCACAGTATTTTTCAGTTTTTAATAGATGAGGGAAGTATTTTTTCCCCCAAATTCAGTATATATCATAGTTTTCAGTATACTAACGTAATTTTCAATTTTTCCCTATTGAAATGCTGCTCTTTAGTTGTACTGAGATAATTATAAAAGAAATGTTATTTATTATCACGATGATGGAATATTGGTGATGTGGTAATTCATTATCCTTCACATTTCTTTCTCTTCCACCCCCCCCCCCCCCCCCCCCCCCC
>CAIGRF010065284.1:22580-44776 GCA_903798235.1 Fraxinus ornus
TGAACCTAAAAGTTTGAATATCGTTCTCATATAGACTAATATTTACTATCAATTTTTATCCTAATCTAGTTTCGATCAGATTAATGTGATAAAAATGAACAAATCAAGTGATTATTATTTTACTAGTTTGTCCTAAATTAATCTAAATTACCATAACTAACCTAATGACTATTGGGATTAAGCTGTTACAAATTTCGATTCACTTAGGCTACTTAACATTCAGTTAATCCAAATCCATTCAATTCATTTTCATATTTTTTTTAACAATTGACTTAATCAATTTAAATTAGTTGTATCTCTTTAGCGATATTAACTCTATTCACATGTCCATATTTACTATATCTCTATGTAAATTCATACATATGTAAAAGTATTAATTGTAGAAATTTAACCATAGCCTATAATCATCTCTCGATTACTTATACTACATGTCACTTATTGTGTGAACTAGACAAATAAATCTCCTCCCAGTCTCAATTTTGTCCTTAAATCAAATAATTGGTGATCAAGCAATTAAATTAAAATAAGTAATCAGCACATAATCAAGTTTCATGAAATCAATTGAATTAAATAAATATCAAGCGTAAGCTACATCATTTATCCTAACAAATAATTATTTAGCCAATCATATAATTGGAATTGGATAACAGAAAGATGAAAAATTTCATCGAGTTCATTACAATAAAGGAAGAAAAGAATTCAAACAATTGTTATTCTCGAGCATCCAGTTCTCAACAATATATCTTTAAACTCCTCTTGGAGATTATAAAACTGTCGGCCAATTGTGTTTTTCAACCTTCAAATCTCAAATTAAGATACAAATTTTGATGAATTTAAGTATATGAAAGTGCAATATTGCCTTAATATTGTATCTCTATCCCTTTTTAATTGAATGCAAGATTCCTGTTCACCTAAATTAGGTCGAAAGCAGAGTCTCAAAACGATAAAGAACCACAATTTTATTTCAATTAGAATATATAAAATTGTTGAAAATTACATTTTGACTTTGCAATTTGGTCCTTATTTCTTTTTTCTTGTTCGAATTGAGTCCTTAGATATTGCGATTGAGATCCTTCAACTTTCAGATGTGACTCTTTGATCCTCAACTTTCAAAATATGTACAACTTTGATCATTTTGTTTTTCTAAATTATTGTTCATTTTCATCGATTCTCGTTCAAAATACGTTTTTGACGTTTTAAGTGTTTTTAGTGAAAATTCTGAAAACATTCAAAATATAGAAAACAAGCGTTTAAATAAATTTTAAAAATTAAAAATTTCAAAAAATATATATATAAAATTCAAAAAAAAAATTAAAAAGTATAAAATTTTGGAAAAAATAAAATCATAAAACTTTTAGAAAAATAAAATTTATAAAAACATAAAAAAATAAAAATAGTTCGAACTCTTAATGATTGTTTACGTAAATTTAAATGAACACTAGTAAAATACTCCTAGTTGCGATTCAGCCTTGTTTGATTCCACTATTGATTGTGTGTCTGCTCTGCAAAACCCATCCCTAACCCTTCTGTCGATGACTACTTCCATTGTAGGTCCTCTTTCGTTATTTTTATTGATTGTTTATATCAATTATGGAAAAATGTTTTAAACGTAAATCTGTATTTTTTGAAATGAGCAAAATATTAATGAAAGGAATATTCAAGATAAAAGGGATGAAAATGATGTTGAAAATAAAAAGGATGATAGACTTGGTGATGAAATGAATTTTGGAAAATGGATGTATTTGATAATATTGAAAAATATGTAATTATGGAATGTTATCAAAGTATGAGAATGCTTAGAGAACATTTATAATAAGATATCGAATGTTTTAATTTTTCATATCAATATCATTGAACAATCACAATACTAAAGTATGATTTGAAACTCTTACCCTTGTCATGACTTAATTATCTTTTATTCTATCATTTATTAACCGGACGTCGAAGCATGTGTGAATGCATTTCTTTCAAGTCAACTTAAAGGCCCCGTAAGTAGCTAACTGGTAGATGTTAGGAGTTGCTCTTAAATGCTTCTGATTTTAAGGATCAAGTGAATTCATCGTGTAGAAGATATATATTGATGGGACTTGGGAGTCCCGGCCCGCTATGTATTTGAGAATAACCAATTGGATAAATGCATAGTTATCAGACCCGACTCGTTCATCAACCAGAAAAAATCATTGGGTCACTGGGTTGTGGTTCAACCGGTGGGTTAGTGGTTTATGCCGGTGGGTCATTGCTATGTCATAATTTTAAATGATTTTTTTTTAAAAAAAAAAACAAAGGAAAACAATTTTTCTAAATATAAAATATATAAGCATTAGTTCACTATTATGACACAAGTTCACTTGTTGCCATAATGGTCAACGATGTGATATGTCACTTCAATTGCCAAGGTTTGAATATCTCTTTTGCATATTGAATAAAAATTTTGCACTTGACTTTACCAGAAAACGGTTCACCCTTGAACTGGTTCTGATTTCATCTAAACCCGTCCGGTTTGCCCATGGGATTGAGCGGTTCAACCAATCTTTGACCGGTTCACTTGCTAAATGGACCAATTATAGTAACCGGATCGGATCACAATTTGGTTTGTTGGTTTTCGGGCCGGACCGCCCGGTCCGGTCCGATTTTAATAACTATGGATAAATGAATACACACAAAGTCGGAATAATAGACCGATGATTTACAATTGTGCCCATGGGGATTAAAATAAAAGTTTTAGTAAATTTTAATAAAAATTGATGAATTGTGTAGTTGAAAAGTTGTTAATTCCATAAAATATGAGATTAGAATTAATTATTGACTTTTACTTAGATTAAAATTTGGATTTTAATCCCTACCAAACAAGAATTATATAGCATTTGGAATAAGTATTGTGCCTAAAATCATTAATGTGTCATTAAGGTTCTGTTTGAGCTCCATTTTTTATTTATTTATTTTTTGGGTAAGAAGTTTGGAATATTGATTTTTTTTGGAGTTTGTGTGATTGAATAATAGATTTTTTTTTTAATTTACATATAAAATTATTTTATAAAAAAATATGTAATTAAAAATGAGTTTTAAAAAAGGAAGCTCAAACATAAGCTAAATTACTATTGACAAAGATTTTCGTTTTTGTCACAATTGTCAAAATTAGACGAATTAATAAATGTACGTCATATGTTTACACTTTTATCTTGCATGCCATGTACTTTGACTACTTTTAATGAGGATTTACGCTAAAATATTAAAAATGTTTCAAACTTCAGGTGATCGGATTCACCAGAAATTTCTAATGGCTGTGCTTGTTTACAAGTTCTTCTATACCTTTTTCCGGTAACGGCTCATGCATAGAATATCGAGGAAGCTGAAAGGCGGGCATTATCCCCATAAAATTAGAATAATACTACATGACATTAGTAGTGTTAGAACACTAATTTAAGTGATATTATGTGATATTTCCAATTAAGGATGTGTTTGAGCCACATTATTTTTGAAAAATGTATTCTGCAATAGTAGATTGATGGAGAACATGTGGCTGAAAAAAAAAGGAAAATTATTGATGTGATAAAAAATATTATTCTATTAAATAATGTGTGGTTGAAAATGAGTAGAATAATGGAAATGAAAATTTTAATGTGTACCAAATATGGGCTAAATATAAAATTATATGATTCATTTAATTGTACATTTTATTTAATGATATCAGTGTCATTTAAATTGATATTGTAATACAAGTGACACTAAATATTATTATTTTCGGCATGAGTTGTTAGAATCAATTTTGGAGTAAATATGGAATTCATTCCAACGATTCCAGCCACATTATTTGTATATATAAGAATAGTTTTTTTCTTATTCTATTTATTTGTAACCTATCAATGTAAATAAAATATATAAGAAAATAGAAAAGCTTACATGGTATCGGAGCATATAGCCAAAGCTTCATCTATTTAGGCCATGGAGGACATCAATTTGGTGGCTCTCAAGATGATCCTGACACCCTTCTCACATATATGGTTACCATGAAAATGACGGAAGTCTTAGCCAAAGCTCAAATCCCGACCGCGACTTATGAATCCACCACCGCCCTGATTGGTATCAAGTTGGATGGTTCCAACTATGATCAATGGTTCCAGGTTGTTGAGATGTACATCTCAGGCAAAGACAAATTGGGTTACATCAATGTCGATTTCCCTTAACCCTCCCAAACCGATCCCTCCTTTCGAAGGTGGCGCACCGACAACGCCATCATCAAAAGTTGGTTTGGATATGACACTCATTGGTAATTTCATTTGATTTCCTACTGTCAAATCTGTTTGGGATGTCATTGATACTATTTTTTTTATGGCAGTGACACTTCTCAAGTCCACGACCTTAGGCGACAAGTGTCTTGATTGAAACAAGGCAACGACTCCCTTGAGAACAGGGGCGAACCCAAGGGGGGGGGGTCCTAGACTTGACCCCCAACTTTTGAGATTTTTTTTTATGTTAGATAAAATCATGTTTGGTATCGATTGAAATCTAAATCAAAGTTAACAATTAATTTTAATACATATTTCATGAAATTCATAATTATTTAACTTTTATCAAAATTTACTACAAATTTGATTTTAATCTCCACCAAATAAGGGCAAAATCATAATAAATTTGAATTTTTCTCTTCTATCTTGCTCTCGTTTACTCTTTTGTTCACGCCTTTTAACAAAATAGCGACCCTACCACTATCTTTGGCATGGTTCTGCTCACCAAAAACATGCAATTAGGTTCTGGTGTTCCTATCTCTACTGGCACATCATCTTGGGGTACAGGGAAATCGGTCGACAGATCCAAAATTCGCAGCATTGTTGGACGGGAAAAATGTTCTTATTGTGGTAATCAAAAGCACACTCGTGATAATTGCTTCAAACTCCATGGATACCTCGACTGGAGGTACGAATTGCAGGCTAAGAAGAAATGTCCAGACGCTGTTGTGAGCACATGGAAGGTAGCAGCGATGACAAACGATACTATCTCTAATTCCCCAAGCTAAACTGTCTATAGATGGAGGCCCTGACTCTGACTTAGATACATTTGGCTCTGCATTTATTTCCTCTTTACAAGAAGGTACTACCCGTGGTGGTTGGCTACTTGACTCGGTCCACTGACCACATAACCTTTGATACTGTAGATTTTACTCAAAATCTCCACCATGGCGCACCAGTGTTGCAAACGCAAATGGGACTCTTTCTCCAGTTGCATAGGCTGGATCTGTGACTTTGTCTCCCTCTTTTCAATTATATCATACATTACTTGTGCCATCACTTTCCTATAAATTACTACCTGTTAGTCAAGCTACTAAAGAACTAAATTGTGTGGTGCTAATTTACCCTACTTTGCCTTTTTCAGGATATTATCAGGATAGAGATAATTGGACGTGGTACTAAGAGATGACGATTATATTATTTGAAAGATTTTAGCTTAGGCCGTGCACATCTTGTTCAGGGTGATGCTCGAGAACAATGGAGTCAGCTTTGGCGTCGTCGTCTAGAACATCCATCATTTGGTTATTTAAAACATTTATTGCCTGATTTGTTTTTTAATATAGAACTTTCTAGTTTAAAATGTGACACTTGCATTGTTGCCAAAAGTCATCGCAACTCATATCCGTTGAGTATGAATAAAAATAGTATTCTCTTTGCTTTAATTCATTCCGATGTATATGTCCTTTCCCTATTTCTATTGGATCTGGGATTCATTGGTTTGCTATTTTTGTTGATGACTGCACTCGCATGACTTGGCTTTACTTGATGAAAACGAAGGATGAAGTGCTACATATATTTCATTCGTTCCATACTATGATTCAGACATAGTTTTCTGCTAAGGTCCAAGTTCTTCATTTTGAAAATGGTAGGGAATATGTCAATTAGCGATTCTGTACTTATTTCGAACAACACAGCCTCATTTATGAGACGTCTTGCCCCCAGACACCTCAGCAAAATGGCGTCGTTGAGCGGAAGAACCGCCATATTCTCAAAACTGCCCGAACCTTGCTACATGGCACTCACATACCTCATCGATACTGGCCTAATGCGGTATCCATTGCCCTACACTTACTTAATCGATTGCCTTCCAAAGTCTTAAACTTTAAGACTCCTCTCCAGGTCCTGGTATCCTATGTTCCTCTACCTATAGTTTTAATGATCCCTCGCCGAGTATTTGGCTATGTGATCTATGTACATCTTCACAAGAACCAACAAACAAAACTTGATCCTTGTGCTTTAAGGTGTTTTTTTTTGGGATATGGTGTGCACCAAAAAGGACAACGATGTTACGACCCCTTGAAAAAAGCCTCTATGTGACCATGTATATCATTTTTTTGGAATGTGATCCCTATTTTTCTTTCTATACCAATTATTCTCTTAAAGGAGAGAAACGAGATGAAGAGCAAAATTGGCTAAACCTTTAGTGGCTAAACTCTGATATAGGCTCGAGTGAAGCAGTTGAATCGAACTCGTCAATGCTAGAGCCAACATCTTATATGAATTCTTTTTCAGAGAATGACCTTTAGAGAATTACATTACACCTTTAGGAGCTGAACTAGCCCCATTTTTCCCTTAGTACCTACAGACCCATCTCCTAAGAATATCTTCGAGGTAAGCATCTTCATACATCTCTAAATGATTTGGATACTCCTACTGGTTATGTATTACCTCTCAGGCATAATCGTGGTAAGCTATCGAGCAGTATTCTCTGGATATGGAGGAACAAAATTCAAAATATCCAATTGTCAACTACATGTCCACAATGAAACTCTTCGAACTTCTCAAAGCGTTTTCACATGTACTCTCTTCAAATCATGTTTTGAATGGAGTTCAAGAAGCTTTATCTGATCAGAAATGGGATCAGACAATGAAAGAAGAAATGGAGGCATTACTTAAAAATGACACTTGGACATTGGTCCCATTACCCGAAGGAAAGAAAGCAGTAGGGTGCAAATGTGTGTTTTCCATCAAACACAAGGCATATGGTTCCATTGAGCGGTACAAAGCAAGATTGGTGGCAAAAAGGCTATACACAAACATATGGAGTTGATTATCAAGAGACTTTTTCACCAATTGCTAAATTGAACACTGTTAGAGTACTGTTAGACTAGTCTATGCATCAGTTTGATGTGAAAAATGTATTCTTTCACAGTCTCGGAGAAGAAGAATACGTGGACATTCCTCCAGGCTACACAACATCCTCAAAGATCGAAGTAGTATGCAAATTACAGCGAGCATTGTATGGGTTGAAACAATCACCTCGAGTATGGTTTGGACAATTTAGTTTATCAATGAAGAAATATGGGTTCATGCAAACTAATTCAAATCATACACTCTTCTCAAAGCATAAAGTTGGCAAGAGAAATGCTTTAATAGTCTATATAGATGACATGATTATCACATGAGACGATAATGAAGAGATATCCCAAATTCAGAGACAACTAGCAACTAAATTCAAGATGAAGAATTTAGGAGGGCTCAAATATTTTCTAGAGATAGAAGCAGGCAAATCAAAATAAGGTATATTTCTATCGCAAAGAAAATACTTGTTGGATTTACTGACTGAAGTGGGAATGTTTCTATCAAAGAAATTCCCACGATTCCAACCACAGTATTTGTATAGCCAAGAATAGGTTGTATAGCTAATAATAGTTTTCCTTATTCTATTTATTTGTAACCTATCGATGTAAAGAAAATATATAAGAAAATAGAAAAGCTTACAGTTACCAATCTTTAAGGCATTATGTGATATGTTCAATCAAAAGTGAAATTATACGATTCATTTAACTATAAATTTTATTTTATGATACTTAGTGACACCTAAACTAGTGTTATAACACAAGTAACATTAAATAGTATTACTATAAAATTAAGGGGAAAATGAAATGGGGTCCCTTACCTTAGTAGAAAGTGAAAATAAGTACTTAGCCTTTATTTTTTGGTACCGGGTATTATCCCCATAAAATTAAAATAATGTTATATGGCACCATAATGTTATAACACCAATTTATGTGATATATTCAATTAAAGGTGAAATTATATGATTCATTAATTATACCTTTCATTGAATGACATTTTTGTCACCTACACTTGATGTTAAAACACAAGTGATGCCAAATAGTATTACACTATTACTCTAAAATTAAGAAAAAATGCAATGGGGTCCCTTACCTTAGTAGAAAGTGAAAATAAGTCCTTAGCCTTTATTTTTTTGATACCTCCGTCCCGAACATTTAGAAAAATTTGCAGGGACCTTAAATTACAGTTGTCCGCCTTTTGGAAGAGAAAAAAGGTCTTTCCACCTTATTACGATTAAAATTATTGATATAATTAAAAAAGAGAAACAAAAATAGAAAAGAATCCAAAAAGAAAAAATAAAAGAATCATCTTCCCCTCCAACATCTCCGTCCTTAAAACCAATCGACATCTGTAGCATCACCCCCAAAAACCAATCTTGACCATCACCCCCACACACGCAATTTGGGAATAATTGAGAAAGAAACCACCACCCTTGTTTCATGGTAGAGTTGGGAGTCAAGAAGAGGTGGTTTCAATGCAGAAGTTTTTGTAAATTTGGGGGTAGGTAGAGGTGGCGTTAGTGGTGTTCATGGTGGTAGCAGTTGGGGCATAGGGATGGGGATTAATAAGAATATAGATTACTAAAGTATAGATGCATACATTTATGCAGATGGAGCCGTAGATGATAGACTATCTACCTCGGGTTACTTTATCTTCGTAGGGTGCTAACCTCGTCACATGGAGCAAGAGTTGAATTAAGAGGTCCATCCTTGGACTCCGTGAACCTCGTGGTTAAAACTTCTATTGTTATAATCTAGTTAACCAGTTTGGCTATATAGTAACAATAAAACAGCACATGATATTGCACATAACCTAGTTCAACATGGTCGCACGAAATATGTTGAGATTGATATATTCTCCATTAAGGAAAAATTGGATGAAAAATCCCTAAGATTTGATCTGAAAATCAGTTGGTTGACATTCTTATCAAAGCAACCTCAAATCAAGTGTTCTTAAAGTTTTTAGACAAGTTGGGCAAGCATCTATGCACAAACTTAAGATTGTTGAGATTTTTACTTAGAATGAGGGATTGTACAGTTGTAGGAA
Organism: Fraxinus ornus; assembly: GCA_903798235.1. Lineage (NCBI taxonomy): Eukaryota > Viridiplantae > Streptophyta > Magnoliopsida > Lamiales > Oleaceae > Fraxinus > Fraxinus ornus. The sequence goes on from CAIGRF010065284.1 coordinate 31,712, forward strand.
TCCCTCAAGTAAAGAATAATTAGTTTCCTAGGTTTGTACTCTGTAAATTGTAATATTCATATTCAATGAAAATCATAAAAAAAAAAAAAATACAATTTTTAAGAAAAAAAAGTCCTTGGACGGCATATTTTACCAAATATTTGAATATCGGCGACATAAAATAAAGACTATAGATTCATTTAACACTTGGAAAACTTATTAACCCCTATTGCCTATTGGAGTTTGACATTGATTTTGGCGTTTACATTTAAGACATTAATTAATTTGTTTATTGGTAGACAGCCATCTGTTCTCACCAGCATTTATAAATCTCCATGTGGTGTTATAGACAACTCACATCCGACAACATCACATTTATCCATTTCAAAAATTAATTTTTAATTCAATTACTCGAATTTTTACTATATCAACATTGTTAATCATTATTGTCAAGTATGATTGTACACCTAACATAATTATAATCTCAAAGATCTGGCACGTGGGGCCATTGACAACCTTTAAAATTGATTATTACTTGAAAGAAATCTCTCATTCTCACATGGCAATTTGGTCAATAGCCCTATCTTAATTCATTAGCAAACTAAGGTTAGACAGATTAAGGAAGAATATACTATAGTATTATAAATCCGTTATTTCTACTTTCCTCTACCATTGGTAGTTGAGCTATCTGTGTATCCTTTCTTCAGCACTTTCACTATTAAAGGGACAGGCAATTGTTCTTCCTTTCTTGCAAGCTTTAATAAACTGCATACACCAAACCCGTTTCTTTGTCTTCTCAAAAAATACCAACAAAAAAGCAAATCCATATGGATAGCATAGACATGAATGAAGAGAGATTAACGGCCGACATGGCTTTTAAAGATTCATCATCGGCCGTCATAAGAATCCGGCGAAAATTGCCTGATTTTTTACACTCCGTGAAACTCAAATATGTTAAATTAGGATATGGTTATTCCTGCAACACTGCAACTCTTCTTCTATTCCTTGTAGTACTCCCTTTGTTCATAACCACTGCAATACAAATTACTGGTCTAAAACTCAACACGTTTTCTGATATTTGGAGGAATCAAACAATACTTTTTGATACTGCAACAATTGTAATAGGTTCCACTCTGTTGATGTTCTTGTTAGGCCTGTATTGGGGTAAGAAACCGAGGCCCGTTTATTTGGTCGATTTCGCATGTTACAAGCCCGAAGATGAACGGAAAATGTCGGTTGATTCCTTCGTAAAGATGACAGAAGAGAATGGTGCTTTCGAGGAGGAGACAATTCAGTTCCAAAAAAGAATATCATCCCGGTCTGGGCTAGGCGATGAGACCTATTTCCCAAGGGGTATTACATCCCGACCTCCTAACCTGTCGATGAAAGAAGCCCGATTGGAGGCTGAGGCTGTCATGTTTGGTGCGTTGGACTCGTTGTTTAGTAAGACCGGAGTGAACCCGAAGGACATTGGGATTCTTATTGTTAACTGCAGCTTATTCAATCCGACACCTTCTCTATCTTCGATGATTGTTAATCACTACAAGCTTAGAACTGATATCAGGAGCTTCAATCTAGGCGGAATGGGCTGCAGTGCGGGCCTAATATCAATCGACCTCGCAAAACATCTCCTCCAAGCTAACCCTAACGAGTATGCAGTTGTTGTAAGTACTGAAAACATAACTTTGAATTGGTACTTTGGAAACGATCGTTCAATGCTATTATGCAACTGTATATTCCGCATGGGCGGGGCAGCGGTTCTTCTTTCGAACAAAGCCCGGGACAAGGCCCGATCAAAATATCAGCTAGTCCATACTGTTCGAACCCATAAAGGTGCAGGTGATAATAGCTACAACTGTGTGTACCAAAGAGAGGATGATAAAGGTGCTGTTGGGGTTTCGCTTGCTCGTGAACTAATGGCGGTCGCCGGCGATGCTTTGAAGACGAATATAACCACATTGGGGCCTTTAGTATTACCCTTCTCTGAACAATTAATGTTTCTTATTACTTTAATCAAGAAGAAGGTCTTTCGAGCTAAGGTGAGGCCATATATACCCGATTTCAAGCTCGCTTTCGAGCATTTTTGCATACACGCAGGCGGTCGGGCCGTGTTGGATGAGATACAGAAGAATCTGCAACTGACGAATTGGCACATGGAACCATCTAGGATGACTTTGCACAGGTTTGGAAATACTTCGAGTAGCTCGTTGTGGTATGAGTTGGCTTATACCGAGGCGAAAGGACGGGTTTCGAGTGGGAATAGGGTGTGGCAAATTGCGTTCGGGTCAGGATTCAAGTGCAATAGTGCAGTTTGGAGAGCTCTGAGGGAAATTCCCGCGAAAGATGGCGAGGGTAACCCGTGGTTTGATTGTATTGATCGCTACCCTGTTGCATAGATGTTGTCTATCACATGTAATATATGTTAATTTTTAATGTCAAGAAAACTATTTATTAATGAAATATTAATTTGTTATATATTTTTCTTCTTTACGTTTTTCTTGAAGTTGTTACGAGTATCTAATCAGATGTATCATGAAAATCTCCCTACAATTTCAAATTTCTGTTCGATTATATATTAATAAAAAAAAAATGTAAATGTTAAAATCACTATAATTCAATCTTGTAATCCCTGTGTTTTTAACATTCTTTGTTCAATACTCGAGTTAATCTTTGAAAATATTGGTTGTACTGGATATGGGCGAAAGTGGGCTCGAGCTGTTTTGAAACTCGTTTAACTAAACTGAATTCACAGGCATGCCTTTCGAGTTGCCCAATTTGAGCCCATTATGAGTCCAGCTCATGGACCAAGCCTGAGCCCCCGATTTTTGGTCAACAAGCTGCCTTGAACTTAGCTTATTGATCCACGAGCCGAGCTCAAAGTTGGGCGAGCTGAGTCAGCTGGCTCAGCCTATTGCTGTACCTAGTAATGGAAGTGGGAACAAGTCTATATCTTGATGAGGAAGAACAAAGAAATTGGGGTTGTAATTGTAGTTGTAGTTGGTGGACTAATTACAAATGCATACAAAAAAAAATGTTGGCTTGAGTTGGCCAACTACATATGCATGGTCCCTGCCGTTGACATTAATTACCAACCGTCCATTCTGGTTCATGAATCAAAAATCTTAATAATTTTCAATGTAAAATTGGACAAGGAAATTAATGTTGTGATGGATGAATGATCACTTTGTCTAATTATGTTCTTTAGTTTTTCTTCCAAATTCTCGTTCATTTCAAATTAACTAAAGTGTAAATAATTGAAACATTATATATTTTGTTTGAGCGGATTTTGTAGATTCTACGGATGTGATCATGCATGACATACTTTTCTAGCTATATATATTGACATTAATTGTTGATTATTCAAGTGTAATGGATGAAAATTCTTATATGAGATAAAAGAACATGCCTTTAAGCCAAAAAAATTTCCTCCCTCAACCTTCTTTCATTACAATCTCATTCACAACCTTTCGATAATTAGCATAAATAATCTTTCATATTTCGTCAAAAAGTTCTGTTAAAACACTCTTGCTCATAACTCTAAATAAATAAAAATAGAAAAGAGTAGAAAAAGTCTTCAATGACTAGCCCCAAGCCCCAAAATAATCGGCCACTACCCCGAGTCACAAAAATGTCAGCTCCTTCTCAAGTATCAAAAATTCCTTCTATAATCAACAATCGATGGTATATCGCTTGCCAAATGCCAACATCAAACAACCACCATTGCCGTTGAAGATTCACCACCACAGCCAGCATCATATTCCTTCCACAAGATCAAGGGCGCTTCTCCCTTCAGATTCATTAATTTTTCATGAATGTGGGAGAAAAATCCATGAATACCGCGAAATATGGGTAGATTTCTAGCATTGGTGAAAAATAAATCCTCATAATTTTGCAAAAAAAGGGTGGGGAGGGAGGAGATGGGGGTTGACCTTTATCGTAAGGAAGCCAGCACTATGCAAAAATGTTTTCGTAAGCCACATTTACTGTGTTGCTCCTACGTACTACCGATCATGCCGAACTAAACAATCTTCAAGGTGTCCAACAGTCCAATACAAATACGAAGGTCACGTCAAACTAAACAGTCAAACGGTCTTCATTTGTAACTAACATAAACGAGTTGTCTGCCATGAACTCGAAGGTCAAACGGTCTATACCAATGACCAAGCGCGTCATCTGACTAAGGGTCAGATCAACCATTGGTCCTATCTTATTTAAAATGAAGAATAATGATCATTGGACAGGTTCAAAGACTGGAAATTTTTATTGGATTCTTCATATATTTGACCTGAGTGATATACCATTGTATGTTAATCTATAACCTGATTGTTCTACCGTTCCATATTTGATTTTACTATGAACACTCTACTCAAACAACCATCCTACCTCGAGGAGCGCAAAAAGATGGAAACTCAAGTAAGGGATAATTATGCAAGTCATCTCTACAAGAAGGGTGTTGATGGATTGGTTGGAACAATATGAGAATTTTTAGAATTGGGGGGTCAAGGATGAGGATGAAGATGTCTGGAAGTGCAGCCAATGCAAGATCAAAAATTCCCTTTTTAAGCTACCTCGAGTAGACAAAACAACAAAAACCAGGCGTGACCACCTGAAATATCTATATACACAAAAACCCACACAATGAAAACTACAATAAAAATATTGATAGCTTATCAGAGACAAAACCAGGCGCGCGCCTCATCCCTCACCTAGGCCACCTGAGGCCGAATTCACCCTTCTAGACGTGCGCCTTGAAGAACTTAGAAGGAAAGAAAATTCTATTTCCTTCTCTTGAGTGGGTAATTTTGGTATGAAATTTTATGCATCCTTTATAACTTAAAAGAGGGCCGAACGTTGAAGAGAGGCTAGCAAGCGATGAAGAAGAAGAATTCTACAATAAGATTGGAAGATTCAAGGCTTGGATTGAAGATTTTTCATGCAAGAAATCAAGTTTTTGAGTTCTTCATCTATTTCTTTACTTCTGGCAATGTCTTTCTCCATATTTTTTTTTTTGTGTAATTTGAATATCATAATATTAGGCTGAACTACTTTTGTATTGGATGAATGGTGAAACCTATTGATTGCCCTTTTTTTAATTCAAAGATTAAGTGTTTTAGTAAATTCTTGTGTTTTTTTTATCACTTGTGCATGTTTATTTCATTGTTTGAATGCTTGATCAATATTTAGACAATTAGTTACTTATTGTAGTATTGAGAGACTCACAATAGATTAGAACATTGCATATTTGATGCCTGAACAACAGGTGTTAGGAATAATATTTATGACATGTGTAATTTATAGCAATAATTATGTGATTATAGCAATAATTATGTGATTAAATGCTTTATTTGTACATAAATTCGAACTAGGAATATGATTAATTTGTGTTTAGGATATGTTTAATATATCTTTGGAAAAAATATTAAATATTAATGGATTATTGATTTTCATGAATATTTGAAGAAGAATAATTTATATAAGTCGAGAATTGGAAATAGACATCAATATGTGAATTTTGGAATCTAATACATGCATCCCTTTATTTGATAAAAAAACAAGCTTTTATAGTATTCTTAACTTAATTTAGGATAATTACAGAAAAAACCAACTCTTTTGTGTTACATTAAATCTAAATTGATTATAACTAGTAAATTATAATTACAATTATTTCTCGTGGGGCGACACTTTTAACTCACTAAGCCTCTGTTTGATCCACATTATTTTTTTCATTCTCATTCTTCTACTCATTTCCATTTTCCAACCACACATTCTTCAATAAAATAATATTTTCCATCACATCAATAATTTTTCCTTCTTTTTCAACCACATATTCTCCGTCACATCAACCAAAAAAAATACATTCTTTTGAAAATAATGTGCACCAAACATGGGCTAAATCTATTATTTGTCAATTATCTCATACACTTGCGTGATTTTTTCTCGAACATTCAAAGAAGCCCAAAGGGATATACCGGCAGATACATGTTCTTACACTTCATGGACTATTTTGAAATTGTGGTTCAATCACCATTGATCCACTAATTTTTTATGGAGAGAGGTAGAACAATTGGACCCTCATGAGATGTGGTTCAAGATAGCAGGTCGCTTTATTTGATTTCATTGTCGGATGATACACTTATTTAAAATTCTAAATGATGAAATTATACTGTTTTTTGGACAAAATACTACATAACATGTGTTGTATTACATTTTGTAGGTAAATCTTGATGTTAGATGAAGAATTAGAGGAAAAAAATGCAAAAATAGTGAAAAAGGGCGAAATCCAAAAGTTGAGGACTAAATTCAAAACAATCCATAGATGAGACGGGAAATGAAATGAAGATCAAAGATACCAAGCATTTAATTGGATACAATTTGAAGATAATGAACAAAATTGCAAGAGAAAATTTCGGGGGACTAAAGTGCAACTACTAAAAAGTTGAATCGAACCTCATGATGAATATTTGAGAGTTCTAGGGGTCAATTGGATAAGGAAATAAGTCAAAGGGGGTGAAGTATAGTCAAAGAATTATCACACATCAACTTTCAGCAGAAAAAAGTTGTGCTTCGGCTCATATTCAGACACAATTTTGGTATAGCAAGCTTTCAAATTGGAAACATAATATTTCTATAAGAGTTTTACCCCTCTAAGTTAGCTTTCCAATGCAATTTGAATCACAATAAGTCAAATGGGTGAACTATAGTCAAAGAATTATCACGCATCAACTTTCAACCGAAAAAAGTTGTGCTTTAGATTTTTAGTGTCATATTCAGACCCAATTTTGGCATAGCAAGCTTTCGAATTGGAAACATAATATTTCTATAAGAGATTTAGCCCTCTGAGTTAGCTTTCCAATGCAATTTGACCTCAATAGAATATCGGGAAAGAAAGTTATGACAAAATTATTGAAAATTGTTTAACTGTCGAAAATTAGGTGAGGGATGCATCCCAACCAAAAATGGGTGCCTAAGGCACCCAAAACCATCCAGGCACAGGCCTTAGATATTCTTAGGCGCGTGCCTCAGTCGAAAAGGGAAAAAATATTGTTTTCCTTATTTTTTTGTAACAATTCAATACAATCTTTTTTACATTTTTAAAATACCAAATTCGATTAGAACGTGAAAGAGGGTCATTCGACCTACATTTCATCATATTCTACATACTTTGGAGGCAAATAACAAGTCTATACATCAATTCAAGGCGAATCATACAAGAATTTTGAAGATTCATAATCCGTTTTTAATATTTGAACCAAGAATGTGGATATCTCCTACTTCTTCCATCTTTCTTATTTTCGGGTGATGTTTATTCAATTATTCTTGTATAATTTAATTATAAGGATGTTAGGTTAAGTTTTTAATTCTAATGGATGAATGATAATCCTATTATTTGTTTATTTTAATTCAATACAATTAGTTTAGGTATTTCTTGATTTTTCTTGATTGATTTTGCATTCTTATTGAACTATTTGATTTCTTGATCACCAATTAGATAGTAAATTGATTGTTGTAGTGTAAGAATACTCACAATAAGTTTAGAATGTGGCAAAATAACACATGGGCAATCGGTATTTGGAATAATATCATGGCATGTGCAATCATGTATGATAAATTCTGTGAATCAATGCATGTTTTTCGTATGAATTCGAACTAAGAGTATGATTAGTCGTGTTGAAAATTGGTATAATATATCTTGGAAAAGAATATTGAATAGTATTGGATTATCGATTGTCTTAAATGGATGAATTTAGTATATTAAGAATTGAATTAAATGACAATATGGGGATTTACAATTCCAATATAAACATTCACATATTAAATAACTAATTTATTTGTTTTGTTAGTTTAAGATTAATATAGAAAACATGCAAACCATCTCTTTTGATATCACCACACTTCGAATTTAATAGTAGAAATAACTACGAATTATACATTATTCATCGTGGAACGATACTTTTAACTCACAAATCTTATTACATGTACAACGGTCTCATACGCTTGTAGGTTTATCCGAACAAGTTTTTGGCACTGTTGTTGAGGAGTAACAATTTTAATTTTAGTTTATTAGTTTATATTAAGTTCTTTTTTTTCTCTCTATTTCTTTGTTTTCCTTTTGTTCTTTTTAGGCTTTAATTAAAATACATGATCCCTTCTTGTTTCATTCTTTGCAGGTTTTCCCAGTTTATGTAAGATCGAGATCTTCCCTATAGATCCTTGATTGTAAGGACCTTTAAGCAACGTCGAAGAGAACATTGAAGAGTAAGGGTAATTGTTGAAAATTAGAATCAGATTCAGGATGCATACAAATAGTAGCACTTCTAATTTAGCCACCACCTCCGGTTTAGCCTATATTAGTGGGAGATTATGTAAATCCTATACCTACACCAGTGCAGTGGGCAATTATCTACCCGCCCTTCGGAAAAGCCAACTTTCACATCCAACCAGATATCATAAACCTCTTCTGAAGTCATCAAGACATCAAGTTCAACGAGAAAGCGACAAAGAATCCACATGAACACATACAGACTTTTCTCATGTTGTGCAAAGTCATCTGCCACGAGGGAATGTCACAACATTCATTTAGGATGCGTCTATTTCCTCACATCTTGAAGGAGGGCGCAAAAGCATGGATGTATTCATTATCTCTTGGGAGCATTGTAACGTGGAATGACATGGTACAAAAATTTACGGCGCAATTATTTAAGAACGCCTTTAGGAAGTGTCCAAATCTTGACATTCCTAAACGGCGCAAATATATCTCTTCTACAATGGACTGCTCTCTGAATTATGTAATATTGTACATACTTATGCAGGCGGATCAATTTTAACTATCGATGTAGATGATGCACATAATATACTTGAAAGAATTGTTGAGAATCGGGCAGACTGGCCAACAAACAAGGAAGCTTCGAGAAAGGCGACTGTGATGCATAATGTAGACGCAGTGACAGCATTAGCAGCACAGATAGAAGCAATAATGGAGAAGTCTGACACTTTAACCAATCTGAGCACGTGATACAGCATCTAGCTCAGGTTTGTACATGCTTTGGAGCAAATCACATCACTACAAGTTGCCCTTTGGCTTCCACTAGCATGGGTTAGCCAACAGGGAGTTAGTTATGTGCAAAACTATTAGGGGAAAAATGGAACTTACCCACACAACTTCCATCCGAGTTTGAACAAGCATCCTAACTACGCGTGGGTGGATAATTAGGATCAAGTAAATTAAATAAGGGGTAATCCACAAGCGATTCGGCAACAACAATAAAAGAGGCAATCCTTGGAGGATCTACTTGTCAAATACATCACCAAGACTGAGACATTGATGCAGAATTAGCAAGCCTCTATACAAAACTTAGAGAATCAGGTTGGATAGATAGTAGCTGCATTAGTCAACAAACCACAGGGTACCTTGACTAGTGACCCAGAGAAGAATTCAAAGGAACAAGTACTAGCAATTGAAGCGGTTAATCCATAGATCAAAGAGCCACCATCATTCACTCCCGCTACCGCGGTTAAAGCTTATGTGCCACCCATTTCATTCCATTATAGGCTGCGAAGGAAACCAACAGTGCATTAGGTTCGGGCCATCACTACTAGGAGTGGTGTTCAATTGCTAGAAATCACTACAAAAAATAAGGACAAACAAAGATTTAAGTTTGGGGTTTGATAAGTAGTAAGAATACTCACAATAAGTTTAAAATGTGGCAAAATAACACATGGGCAATCGGTATTTGGAATAATATCATGGCATGTACAATCATGTATGATAAATTCTGTGAATCAATGCATATTTTTCGTATGAATTCGAACTAAGAGTATGATTAGTCGTGTTGAAAATTGGTATAATATATCTTGGAAAAGAATATTGAATAGTATTGGATTATCGATTGTCTTGAATGGATGAATTTAGTGTATTAAGAATTGAATTAAATGACAATATGGGGATTTACAATTCTAATATAAACATTCACATATTAAATAACTAATTTATTTGTTTTGTTAGTTTAAGATTAATATAGAAAACATGCAAACCATCTCTTTTGATATCACCACACTTCGAATTTAATAGTAGAAATAACTAAGAATTATACATTATTCATCGTTGAACGATACTTTTAACTCGCAAATCTTATTACATGTACAACGGTCTCATACGCTTGTAGGTTTATCCGAACAAGTTTTTGGCACTGTTGTTGAGGAGTAACAGTTTTAATTTTAGTTTATTAGTTTATATTAAGTTCTTTTTTTTCTCTCTATTTCTTTGTTTCCCTTTTGTTCTTTTTAGGCTTTAATTAAAATACATGATCCCTTCTTGTTTCATTCTTTGCAGGTTTCCCCAGTTTATGTAAGATCGAGATCTTCCCTATAGATCTTTGATTGTAAGGACCTTTAAGCAACGTCGAAGAGAACATTGAAGAGTAAGGGTAATTGTTGAAAATCAGAATCAGATTCAGGATGCATACAAATAGTAGCACTTCCAATTTAGCAACCACCTCCGATTTAGCCTATATTAGTGGGAGATTATGTAAATCCTATACCTACACCAGTGCAGTGGGCAATTATCTACCCGCCCTTCGGAAAAGACAACTTTCACATCCAACCAGATATCATAAACCTCTTCCGAAGTCATCAAGACATCAAGTTCAATGAGAAAGCCACAAAGAATCCACATGAACACATACAGACTTTTCTTATGTTGTGCAAAGTCATCTGCCACGAGGGAATGTCACAACATTCATTTAGGATGCGTCTATTTCCTTACATCTTTAAGGAGGGCGCAAAAGCATGGATGTATTCATTATCTCTTGGGAGCATTGTAATGTGGAATGACATGGTACAAAAATTTACAGCGCAATTATTTAAGAACGCGTTTAGGAAGTGTCCAAATCTTGACATTCCTAAACGGCGCAAATATATCTCTTCTACAATGGACTGCTCTTTGAATTCTGTAATATTGTACATACTTATGCAGGCGGATCAATTTTAACTATCGATGTAGATGATGCACATAATATATTTGAAAGAATTGTTGAGAATCGGGCAGACTGGCCAACAAACAAGGAAGCTTCGAGAAAGGCGACTGTGATGCATAATGTAGACGCAGTGACATCATTAGCAGCACAGATAGAAGCAATAATGAAGAAGTCTGACACTTTAACTCAATCTGAGCACGTGATACAGCATCTAGCTCAAGTTTGTACATGCTTTGGAGCAAATCACATCACTACAAGTTGCCCTTTGGCTTCCACTAGCATGGGTTAGCCAACAGGGAGCTAGTTATGTGCAAAACTATTAGGGGAAAAATGGAACTTACCCACACAACTTCCATCCGAGTTTGAACAAGCATCCCAACTACGCGTGGGTGAATAATTCGGATCAAGTAAATTAAATAAGGGGTAATCCACCAGTGATTCGGCAACAACAATAAAAGAGGCAATCCTTGGAGGATCTACTTGTCAAGTACATCACCAAGACTGAGACATTGATGCAGAATTAGCAAGCCTCTATACAGAACTTAGAGAATCAGGTTGGATAGATAGCAGCTGCATTAGTCAACAAACCACAGGGTACCTTGACTAGTGACCCAGAGAAGAATTCAAAGGAACAAGTACTAGCAATTGAAGCGGTTAATCCGTAGATCAAAGAGCCACCATCATTCACTCCCGCTACCGCGGTTAAAGCTTATGTGCCACCCATTTCATTACATCATAGGCTGCGAAGGAAACCAACAGTGCATTAGGTTCGGGCCATCACTACTAGGAGTGGTGTTCAATTGCTAGAAATCACTACAAAAAATAAGGACAAACAAATTAAATTCAAACCCCAAACTATTCAATAGTTTCTACACTTATTTGAGATCTTAAATGATGATATTTTACTGTTTTTTGGATAAAATACTACCTAACTTGTCTTGTATTGTATTTTGTAGGTAAATATCAATATTTGATTACGAATTAGAGAAAATAATGAAAAACTGCGAAATTCAAAAGTCGAGGACTAAATTCAAAACAATCCATAGATGAGACGGGAAATAAAATGAAGATCAAAGATACCAAGCATTTAATTGGATAGAATTGGAAGATAAATAAACAAGATTGCATGAGAAAATGTTGAAATAAAGCAAACACACAGTTTGGGGACTAAAGTACAACTACTAAAAAGTTGAGTCGAAGTTGTGAAGTACCTCAATCAGATATCGGGAGAAAAAGTTATGACAAAAATACTGAGAATTGTTCAGCTGTCGAAAATTAGACGAGGCGCACCCTGGCCTACTGGAGAGGTGCTCGTCCCAATCAGAAATAGGGTGCCTAAAGCATCCAAAACCAGCCAGGCGCATGCCCTAGATGTACCTAAGCGTGCGTCTTAGTACAAACTTGATCTGAACGTGAGAGAGTGCCATTCGACCTAAATTTTATCATGTTCTACATATTTTGGAGGCGAATAATAAGTCTATATATCAACTCAAGGCAAATCATACAAGGCTTTTAAAGATTCATAGCCCGATTTTAAAATTTGAGCAAAGAACGTGAATTTCTCCTACTTCTTCTATCTTTCTTATTTTCGGGTAATATTTTTCGAATTATTCTTGTATAATTTAATTATAAGAATGTTAGGCCAAGTTTTTCATTCTATTGGATGAATGATGAACCCTATTGTTTGTTTATTTTAATTCAAGACAATTAATTTAGTATTCTTGATTTTTCTTGATTAGTTTTGCATTCTTATTGAACTATTTGATTGCTTGATCACCAATTAGATAGTAAATTTTTTATTGTAGTGTAGGAATACTCACAATAAGTCTAGAACGCGGCAAAATAAGCATATGTGCAATAGGTATTATGAATGATACCTATGACATGTGCAATCACGTGTGATAAATCATGTGAATCAATACGTGTTTTTCATATGAATTCGGACTAAAAATAGGACCGAGTCGTGTTAAACATAGGCTTAATATATCCTAAAAAATAATATTGAATAACAGTGAATTATCGATTGTCTTGAATGCATGAATTTACTAGATTACGAATTAAGAATTTAATTAAATGGCAATAAGGGGATTCCCAATTTCAATACAAACATTCA